>CP128335.1:10736602-10906602 GCA_030345155.1 Vitis x doaniana
TATGTTAACCCCCATTGGCGTTGGAGGTGGTTTAATTTTATCGAGGACTGTATATATTTATGCTACTATTTTCCCTTTGATGCCTTCAACAAGATATTAGCTTATTTACATAAGTAGTCATACCGATGCCTTCAACAAGTATGAATCGGTAGTGGATTCATACTTGAGACATCGCGTTTTCTCTCAAATATATATTGTATCCCTCATTGCACCTTTTATTATATATATATCTTTCATGTCTCATGCTTGGCATTCAAATTTTTTATATAGCCAAAAAAATTCAGTATTTAATCTATAATATGTGTAGTTCATTCTACATTGGAATTAGAGCATTTTAGTAGATTGATGTGATTTTATTTTATTTTATTATTTATTTATTATTATTCATTTTTTTTCTTTTTCTTTTTTGGGATTTCATGTCAAATTCTTCTATATATATATATATATATATTCCCAAAAGTTTGCATGTTTTCATGCATTTTTGAAATCTATATCAAATGTACTTCATTGTGTGTGTGCTTTATATATTATTGAAAATGAGGAAGGAAAGGGGAATACAACTCATGTACATGGTAGCTAGCTCAATTCCCCCCACTACTTCTATTATCCTTGCAACCCAAAAAGAAAGAGCTGAACGGTGTAACCATTGATATTTTCAAGCAAGCCAAAGTAAACACTCTTTTACTTGGGGGGTGTTTAGTAAACCAACTTAATGACTTTATATAATTTAATAACTTAATTTAAGTCCTTAAGTAGATTATTTGATAAAATAATTTAATATATTAAGACTTATTTTTAATTTTAGGTAATTCAAAATAGTCAACTTATTCTCAATCTCAAATCACTTTTCCTTATTTATCCATACTAGTGAGAGTATATTTTAGAATTATGATTTTACATTCATAACTTATTTTTTTATAATAAATAGTTTTTTGGTTATCTTATGTGTGCATATTTTAGATAGGTTGGCTATTCCAGAAAAAAAATTCCCTAATATCTCCTAACTTGAGTCTTCCAAATCCTTTCTCAAACTACTTTCCTGATGAAGATTAAGATGTTGAAAAGTATTTAGAGGGTAGGGTATATAGTTGAGGTTGTTGATTGATGAAACTAGATCAGGTTACTATTTTTCTTGGAAATTTTTTTGAGAAGCTTAGGAAGGCTTGGGTAGTAGCATTTTTGCTAAGTATTTTTGTGCCTTGTTTCAAGATCTATCCAAATTTTTGTTGGATTGATCAATTTTCGACCATTGCATTAAGGGGTTTCCTTCCTATTTAAACCTAAAATTTTCATTCTAGGGCTATGGAGAACACTGGCAACCAACCCTCTCACTCCCTTTGAGCTCTTTCTTCAATCCATAGTCGGTGTGTTTGGTTGCCAAGAAAATCCTTCTCACTTTGATTTCCAAATTAGTTTTTTGATTAATTTTTCTATGAAATGGACCTTACTTATTTCTTTCATTCATCTTTGGTTTTCTCATTGGTTTGAATTTAGTTGAAAACTCATTTTCTTCTTATGTAGATTCAAGAATAGGTCTTGATTGAGCTTGGTGTGGACTCCAAGTGTGCTTCAAAAGAAGGTGTGCAACTGAAGTTGGAATGTGCTAGTCAAGTAATCTGAGAAGGATTGGTATACTTGAGCTAAGTAAAACCTTGTACTTAGATGGTTTTTGTTCATTGTGGATGCTCTTGGTCACTTGTAAGCCTATGTTTTTTTTTTTTTTTTTTTTTTTTTTTTTTTTTTTTTTTTTTTTTTTTTAATCTCTTTAGAGATTTTCCATGTCAAATCATGGTGTAATTTCCTTACTCTCTCTATCTCTTCATTAGTTAATTTTTTTTTAATGATTATCTTGGCTAAAGAAATTGCTTTGTTTCGATGAGCAGATTAGTAGATTATTTGAGCTAAAATTTGATTGCAAAATCCTTGAAATTGTTTAATTTCTTCCAACTTGTTTTTTGTTCAAAGTAAAGGTTTGTTTATTTACTTATTTATTTATTTATGTTTAAATTAGTTGAAAGTTGATGAAAATTTTGATTGGAGAGTGTTGTTACATTTGCATGTGAATTGTATTAGTTCACTCATTGGAGACATGCATCAATTCTTGCATGTGAGTTGGCTTGTTTGTTCATCAATAATTGAAGGAAAAAAAAATATAAAAACATGCTTCATATTCACATGGAGTTCACTCTTAGAACTATAGTAATCCCTACGTACCTCCTCCTGTGAATCCCATGTCTCTCTTATCCATTATTACAATGAGGGAGCAAATCAAAACAAAAGAAACTCACATTGGGTTTAGGGATCATTCAACATCACGAGTCTACAAGCTCCATGCCTACCTATAGTCTAGTAGTGAGTAACATAATATCAGTTCAATTAGTGAAGTTCCTCAAACTTAATCAATATCAACATGTCGTGATGAGCCAAAAAATGTGATTGCCTTGTGAAAGTTGCAATCAAACTAAAGAAAATTTTAAGGAGAGAAAATCATTATTACAGATTCTTTTCAAATTGTTAAAAATGCATATTCACCCACCCTAGGTGTAGTCCATCATTGAGATTCTTTCATATTTATATCTACAATATTTTAAATATGGATTTTTTATAAATAATTTTAAATTAATGAAAATAAAAGTGAGTTAAAATAATTAAGGATAAATTTTAGTTAAAATTAATGAGGACAAATGTATCAATTTGATTATTAGAATACATTTTAAGTTAATTTTATCGAACAACCTTAATACTCAAATTAAAAGATAAGTAATAGGTTTTGTTAACAACTTAAAAACTATTTAACTTAAAGACAATTTAAGTTATTAACTAATAAACATTAAGTTTTACGAAACACACATTTGACATCAGAAAACAAATTTCCTCACATTTGACAACTTAAGTTATTAAGTAATAAAGATTAAGTTTTTACAATTAAAAGAAGGAAGAATGTACACAAGAAGGCTTTAAGGCTCAACAAGTGAGTGCAATAATAAAATAAAAATCCCCCATTAAGTATAAAGATCCTAGAAGCCCAATTATTTTAGTTTCTATAAGAAATGATAGCACTAGGAAGACTTAACTTAGGATAAGTGTAAATTTGATTCCCTTTTCATTTTATCAAATATTAGGGCTAGGTGAGTTAAACCCTACTTCAACTACCTTGTGTTTAGTTGATAAATCTATCGAAGTGCCCAAGGGAGTGGTTGAAGATGTCCTAATCTATGTGGATATTATACTATTGGATAAAGAATGAAAGGATGAAGCTAATCTTATCCCTATCATCCTTGGTAGGCCTTTCCTAGCAACTTCTAATGCATGAATAATGAGAGGAATGACCATATGCAATTCTCCTTTAAGAATATGACATTAGAGCTAATCATTTTCAATTTTTGAAAAATCTAAGTAAGTAAGGTGAACTATCTAATGAAGAAGAAGAGTGTGTGGACAACATGGCTAAAACTAGAATTGAAATTCTAAAGGATGAGGGAGAAAATGTTAAGTCTAAAGTAACTACAAACTTGTTGCTTTGTAAGGACCATCTTACTAGCCTAAGTTTGATACTTTGAAGGAGGTGAAGGAAAAGGAAAAATCTGAAATTGAGACTAAAAAGCCAAAGACATAATTAAAGTGGCTACCAGCTAAGTGTTTTCTTAAAAGAAAGTCAAGAAAAAGATGTGGCAGTATCTTTTGCCTTGACTAAACGCTTATGATCCTAAGGTATAAATAAATTTTGCAATAAAAGATGGTGTCAAGTCCCTAGAGTGCATGGTCTTTAATTGTAGTAACCTAGGATTACTAGTTATCGTCTCCATAGGGATTCTAGTTGGAAGTGATTTTCAAAGGAAGGGATGCTCAGGATTGTAGATCCTCATTTTCCACGTGCATCCCCACTCAGTGGCAAGACTCATTTTCATAAAATTGGAGTTGCCACTTATTTTTGTTTTTATTTTTTAAAGAAAAAATAAAATAAGAAACAAAAACCCTAAGAGTGACTCCTTATTTTTGGAAAAGCATGTTCTTGAAAATTCGAGTCTAGTCTAGGGGTCAGGTTACCAATTGGGAAGGTACCAAAAAAGTAGCATCCCTCTAAGCCCTAAAACCAAGTGTCTATTAATTAGGTTGAAATTAATATGACAATTAATCAATAAATCATAGACACCAAAGCAATAAAGGTCATTATGTTCAAAGCCTAACAAGGTGCTATTCACACCAAAATAAACATACTAAGGAAATCAAGCTCATAGGAAAAAAAATATAGGTGTACCTTAGTTGCAACCCAAAGCGCTTTCATGAAAACACTAATGTTAGTTTAGATAATATGACGTATAGCATACATTTCATCTCATTCAAGAAATCACGCAATAATCAAAGCATAACAAAGTGATATCATACATGAGGGTGTTCACACACAAAGCTTGCATGTTAATAGAGTTAAAGAGATAAAAAGTGCAAAGGACGTACCTTGATAGAATTTATAGCTTACAATACACTTGTATAAAGCTAGAGAGGGTTAAAATAATTATGATAACAACTATAATATTGATCCTTAATATAGATGACATATGTACAACTTAAATGAAATGACAATAACTCAATAAGATTGAATGACAAGAATGTCTAAATTCAAAGATGCATGCAGTCACATAAAAAGTTCTCGCGAACCATCACAAGTTAATTTGAGGTTTAAAGAAACATTGAATATCACATATGACACATAAAACTCATTGTTAAGGCTAGGTTAGTACATAAGAGAAATAGAGAGAACAAAATTAATGAATTAGTCCAAGTATGCAACAAAGGATCAGAATAGTCAGATTCAATAGAAAAATTCTAAATAAATACCTAGAAGCATTATTTCATCATACACTACAAGAAAAAAGCCTTTTGTTGACAGTTTTTCACCATCAAGGTAGGGTATATCTGTCAAGGTATGTTACTATTTATATATGTCATCTATGCCAGTGTCAAGAAAAGTTTAAATCTACCTTGACATTTACATATGTCAAGGTTGTTTCTATTTCTACCAATGATCAAATCTTTGTTACTATGACATATGTCAATGTTTCTTTCACTTTTGTCAAGGTTGGATTCAACATATGTCAAGATTTTTTTCAAACTCCAAATCCAATCTCCACTGTTAGAATGAAGATCAATGCGTCCTAAACGTGCTCCTAAAATTGCAACTCAATCAGACCACGAATTGACCTCGATCAAAGCTAATGATCAAAATAGTTCGGAGAGAAAAGCCCACCAAAACAAAGGTTCTATTTTTGGTCGAAAGATGACTTTCCAAAACTCTAAATCCGATCTTCACCGTCCAAATTGAATATTAATGAGTTGTGAAACTCTCCTCTAAATTTCAGCTCGATCAGACCATGGACAAAGTGGCATCGTACCTTTGATGAAATCTGGGCATGACGTAAAAAACCTGCGTTTTTCTCTCTTCTCCTCTTTCTCTCTAATGACTGTCCGAAACTCCAAATCCAATCTCCACCGTTCATATTGAAGATACATGAGCCACGAACCTCTCCTCCAAATTTCAACTCGATTCGACCACGGACGAAGCGGGATCGGACATTTGATGAAATCTGGGTATGATGAGAAAAACTTGCGTTTTTTTCTCTTCTCCTCTTTCTTTCTAATGACTTTCCAAAACTCCAAATCCGATCCTCACCGTTCAGATTGAAGATGAATGAGTCATGAAACTTTCCTCCAAATGTTAGCTCGATCGGACCACGGACGAAGTAGGATCAGACCTTTGATGAAATCTGGGCAAGATGAAAAAAACCTGCATTTTTCTCTTCTCTTCTTTCTCTCTAAGAACGGTGGCTCTCTTCCTTCTTTCTCCCTTCTTTCTTGTCTTCCAAAAGTTAGGGTTTTCAATGGAGAGTGAAAATTTAGGGTTTTCAGTAAAGAAAATGGTAAAGGCTTGTTGAAGTATGAAATATGTCTTTCCATCCCTTCCTTTATCTTTTTATAGGACTTTATAACAAATTCCAAAATACCACGCATGTCCTTTTTCGATAAATTAAAAATAGTATTCTTTATTTCATCTTCCAATAATAATTTTTATATATTAAACTCATAATGAAAATTGATATTAACATTACTAAAAAAATTTATTAAATATTAACTTTCTTAATCAAAATTGATTGTTGTCACTTCAATTTATAATACTTAGTAAGTAAATTAGATATACACATATTAAACAAATTATTATCATTATTGCTTTTATTTAAGTACCTTGAATACATTGACTTATAAATTATCTGTCAAGATTCTATTATATAAGTCATGAAAGAATTCAACAAATTTTATATATGTCATTATTGGTTTAAACAAGTTGTATATGTCATAGTTGTTCATTAAAATAAGCAACATTGACACATATCACCTTAAGTCAAGATAATATATGTCAACAATGACCTTTTTTCTTGTAGTGATAATAAAAATTAGGTAACATCCTCATTATGTCAATATCACAACATAAAATCCAAAATCAAGTGATAAGATTCCAACTATCTCTAGATTAAACAACAAATTAAACACTACACAAGATTACCAACATTCAGTTAGAACAGGAAGCCTCATAAAATAAATCCTAAAAAAAATATCTAGAAAGGGAATTTTATTACAAAAATAAAAAATAAAAAATTAGAGAACCTCTCCTACATTCTGAATAATTTATTAAAGCCCTATTCAATCCCAGTTTACAAAACTCTCCAAATGGATTAAAACATGATAGAATTATAAGGCATGCACAAACTAATTTTTTTAACCAACCTAGAGGTATGATAAAATCCTACAAAAAATCATACAACATGGTCAAAGTTCTATTTTACATGAAAAATAATGGTAAGGCAAGTATGCACACAAACCATTTTTAAAATAAAACAAACAAGCCCTTTGTTCAAAACCAGATCAATGCAGTAGGTACAACAAGGGAAAAATATTTCTCTTAATTGTTTAGTCAATTTTTAGTAGTTTATGTGTTAAAATCAACTTCAAAGGTCTATGAAAAGGTGAATCTCAATAATGGACTACACCTAGAGAGGGGGTGAATAGGTGTTGTAGAACAATTTAAAAATTCTCCCAACAAAGATTACCTAACCTTAGACTTTCTCAATGTCAAGAAACTTCTCTTCCAACAATTATTCAACAAAGCATAACATCCACAAGCAAGAATGTATGCACCAACACTCTCCCAACAATTTATAAATGTAATACACATGCAAATGCTTCAACAATCCTCAAAAATAAATCAAAAGAACAAATATCTCCTCAACTCATATCAATTTACTTCATGATATCATTAACGAAAATGAGCAAAAAAATTATTAAGGATATTCCATGGATCATCACACTTATATCACCTCATATTTTTTTTCCATTCAACATGTTTTCCCAAGTAATCAATGATATAAATCAAAGTGCAGAGTGAGAGAAAGAGACAATTAATATCGGATTTTAACGTGGAAAACCTCCGAAGAGATAAAAAAAACCACGGGCCTACCATCGATTGAAAAACACCACTATGAAGAATAAAAATTGAGTACAAAGTTTTACCTAGCTCAAGTCAATCAATCCTTCCCGGACCACTTCACTAGTACCTTCACTTTCAGCTTCTCACCTTCATCTTTCGGAGCACACTTGGAGTCTACACCAAGCTCAATCTCGGCCTCTTCTTGAATCCACACAAGAAGAAAATGGGTTTTTGCACAAACCCAAATAGAATGAGAGATTGAGATATGAATGAAGGATGAATCAACTCATTTATTGCTCAAGAAAATCCATTAAAAACTAGTTTGTAAAACATTAAGAGAAGTGGATTTTCTTAGCAATCAAAAACCCCCAAATTAGAAAAGAGGTGAGAAAATGAAGAACACATGGAGTGGTTGCAACTTTCTCCACGTTTTTTGCAGTCTTTGTCTAAAAATGAGAGAAGATTGCTTTTTAAAGTGTAAAAAGAAGCCCTTAATCTAATGGCTGAGATTTGATTTGGTTGGATTGATTTGCCCCTATACCTAGATCGATCCAGAAACAGAGAAATAAAAACCTTGCACCAAAAACCATTTCTCTCATATTTCTAACACATTTAAAGATTAAAAGCAGGGTTGATTCACATTCAATCACCACACACTTGGCTACATACCTTGGCCTCTTAGCAAAGTCTTAATCTTCAAAGTCAAGTAGTCTGGAAAGGAATTGGAAAGTCGAGTTAGGGGATACTTAAGAATTTTGTTTGGAATTGCCAACCTAGCTAAACACTCACAATCTCCCTCTTTGGCAATTCTGGGACAAAACCCTTTACAGCACAAATAAGTACAAGTAAGTAAGCCTCGCCCAACTCTCATACAATTAAGGCCAGTCACTCACTCAAAACCACAACCTATGTACTACAAAACCTGCAATTGAAGCTCACAAACAAAACAATGAGTAGCACCTGTGTAAAGCAACTGAATATACATAATATATCAACAAGTATATCCAAAAAGTCTAATGTATATTCAAATCCAAATGAGACAAGATCACATATCAACATGTATCTCAAAATATCCAATATCCAAAATAATCATCAACATGTGAATATCCAATCACCAAAATAATAACTGCAATGTCTCTCCCCCTTTTTGTCCCAGAAAGAGACAAACGGCCACAATCTCCTCCTTTATATCCAAGAAAAAAACAAATGGATGACAATTCAATAGCCGAATATCTCACATCTAAATCAACAAACATCCACATTTCAACAAAATGTCAAATACCCAAAAACCAAGGATTCACATATCACCAAGTATCCATATCAACATCCCAAAAAAATAAAGGATACAAGAATCTTCCCCTGACTCCCATCACATGGTTTCAACTAAAAACTTAAAAAAAAATGCTTTATCACCATGAAAATAGATTCCAAGCATGAAAATGTATAGAGATCACTCAAAATGAACAACCAAACCCTAGGATTAGAATTCCTAGAAACCAAGAACACTCCAAGGCAAAAATGAAATCTCAGACTATTAATACTACTGAAAAAAAAATTAACAAAAGAAGCCAAACTTGAAGGCACGTACACTAAGGAAAGCAAAACAGGGAAAACCAATGCATACTTGAACTTTTGTCGGATTTTTTTTTTTGTATAAAATGGAACTTAAATATGGAGCACAGACCAGGAAAATCTTATTGGAACAAATTTCCAGAGAGAATTAATGGATGAACTAAAGTCCAAACACACTCCAGAAACTGTGCGATAGGATTTTAAACCAAAATCCTTACAAAAGATGAAGAAAACTCTGAAAAATAGGGCCAAAAATAGATGTTGAAGAGGCTAGAAGTGATGTGTAGTGAATCATGATCAGACCTTCGTGATTTCCAATGGCTCAAACGTGCTTTCAGCCTTTCTGGGCAATGCACAAGCTGTGCAAAAAGCAGTTTCCGGCAGCATTGACACACCAAGATGTGACATACAGGCTGGTGATGAACGCTGAAGGAGATTCATAATTCGACACTAGAAAGATTGAATCCAAACTCACACCAAAATGTGCTAAAGAACTTGTTGGAAAAGATGTCGTTTGCAAGGGAAGAACGTAGGCCTGTGGCATGAACTGAACAACACGATAGTTCAAGATTGTTTAGCGGTATTGGTTTGACTTGAAACGTGAACCTGAAAGGCACATTCAACAGTAGAGGTTTCTGATGGCATTCATCAGAATGATGAATCGACGATGGATAATGCGCAGAGAGGAAGAGTTTTCTTCTATGGAACGAATGCCTTAGGGCTTTTGGAATAAATGAGACAAAAAAAAATTATTTGGGAATTTTGACTTTTTCAAAATTTCAATTTTTTTTTTTTTAAATTTACAAAATTATGAACATACCCTTCATCCATTAAACCATATGAGTATAATCAACTAGGGGCAAAAATTGGAATTTTTTTTTAAAAAAAAACATGTTTAAGGATTTTGATTTTTTTTTTAAATAAAAAATTATGAAAATGGCCCTAATTCATTAAACCATACAAGATGAACCAGATGAGGGCAAGAATGGAATTTTTCACAAATGCATAAGTGGTATCGATCTTGGTGGATATATCCACATTTCGTTCAAGGGCTCTCAGTGAAAAAAACTGTGTAACTTAATTGCAGGAAACTTTTTTAAAAAAATCTAAGTATTGGAGCCAAGTGGTATCGATCTTGGTGGATCGATCCACATTTCGTTCAAGGGCTCTTGGTCACAAGACTGTGCACACAATGGATCGATCCACAAATTCAACAGATCGATCGACACCCTATTGAAAAATGACTTAAGCAAAAACTGAAGATAAAACACAAAAAACACACCAACAAGCTTTCCAAAAATTGAAAATTTAATTCACCAAAGCTAAGATACAATAGAATGACGTACTTATATTTCAATCAAGGAGTTAGAACTGATTTATATTAGACAAGAATGCTACTAAGAGCTTAACTTTAGACAAAATTAATAAACATAAAGATTGAAAAATCTTCCACATTTATCAAATGAACAGGTAAAAAAGAAATGATTATTAACACTCTAACAAGGAAGCTTAAGCTCAAAGAAGACTTACTCATGACGCCATAAAATAGTGAGAATGTTAATTTCTTTCCACTTATAAACCTATATCCACCCATAAAGCAAAAAATCATTTTCAAGACACACTTCCTTCCTAGAGAAATTCAAGATAATGTTCCAAGAAGTCAAGTTGCACTTCTCTTGGCCGAATTTCTGTTTAACGCGACCTATTCACATCCCAAAAAAATTCATACATCATTTTTTTTTTCCACATTAAGCATTGAAATGATTACATAAACTTGAGCTTCACCCTTAGGATCAATTTTTTTTATTTATTATTATTTATATTTTTTACTTGAAGATCACTAAGGTGGCCTTTACAACATAACAACATAAGGGATGACCCACTCTTGCAATGAAGGCTTTTTAAATCTTGAAACATTGCCAAGAAGCCATAACCATTCCGAGAAGCTTAATATTTCTCTTTTTCTTTTCTTTTCCCTTTTCATTTTTTTTTTTAATTTCAAAAAGAGGGCAAACAATCAAGGAAGAATAATCTTAAACACTCAAGGATATTCCAGGTGACTTTACTCACTTTTTAATGCTCATTAGATAAACATAAGTTTGCATTTAGTCCATAAAAAGCATTACTCACCATTTATGTAATCATAAGGTTCAACCATGAGCTGTTACTCACTTAAAAGAAATGAAACTAACCTTTTGTGGTTTATCTAATCAAATCAAAATAGCAAGGATTCAATATCATGTTTATCAATCAAGTTATGGAGATAAAAACATCTTGAAGCTTTTAAGATCATTATGAGTCAATTTAACTTTTAAACAAAAGTGTAAGCATGTCACTCTCATGAACTCAGCAAATGTTGAAAATTTATGAAAAATGAAGAAAATATTGAACCAAAACAAAAAGAACACCACCACAAGGACACTTCGAAACTTGAGAAGACACCTAGGACTCAAAGATATGCAAGAAGAAAGTCCTAGACAAGTTCTAGAGGCATTTAACAAAGAGTATATAAACCTATGGGGCTCCTAAGTGATTCAAACCTAGAATGGTCCAAAGGTTTAGTAACATTGTTAGCAATTTAACCCTCTATAGAGAAAAACTTTAGTGAAAACCTTGTCTTCTACCAAGTCTTGAATGAAGTGATGCTTAATGTCCACATGTTTTGATCTAGAATGAAGAACATGGTTCTTTAACCTATCAACAACATTGGCATCATCAAATTTTCTCCCCCTATCAATTCTAACTTTTACAATGGAATGTTCTTTTTCATTTTGCAACAATCTATGTTGCAACAAGTGATTAACACATGCAATTTTAGAACTTCCACACATAAGAAAAGATGATGAAGGAGATTTTTGACTAACAACATAACAATTATCACAAGTTCTCAAGCCAGTCATCACACATGCATCATTCAAGTCAAACATCTTGCAAAGATTTTGTGAAAATTGGACATTGAACTTATTCTCACACATTTGGATTATGTTAGTTAAGTTAGCCTTTAAACCTTAAACATATAAGACCTCTTCAAGATTATGAATGTCGGGGGCACAAATGGTACCTTTGTCTTTCACTTTAGCCACATTACCATCTCCAAATGTCATATTTCCTCCATCAAATTCAGTGAATGAAGTGAACAAAGATTTATTTCCAGTCATATGATATGAACATCCACTATCAATATACCATGAGTGTGACTCACTAGCTCTAAGTGCGGTATGGACAACAAAACACTCCAACTCATATTTTTTTCACCCAAATTTGTTTAGCATTTGAGACTTTTGTCTCTTCATTCAAAGTGCTTCCTTTCAACTCACCATTATGAGAGATATTTGAGCTCTTCTTGGACACTCTCTTATTCTCATTCAACAACCTATTCTTCAAAGCATGACATTCATTCATTAGGTTGGTAAACTTCCTTTGAAAATTATCAAACAATCTTGTATAACATCTATCGAAAGTGTGTCCCATTTTTCCACAATGATTGCAATGAAACTTGATTTGAGACTGAGTTTTCTTAGGATTTTTTTTTCACAAGGCTTAACAAAAACTGTTTTACTACTACTTGAAGTAGCATTTTCACCAAGAAATCCTAAGCCTCTTTTATCAAAAGATTTACGCCCTGAATTAATCAACTCATTAATTTTTTTAGAGCTAGGATGTAAGTCTTCATTCCTAAGACTTATTAACTCATTCTTGAACATTTGATTTTCACTTTTCAACACATCACATTTTTCCTTCACTTCCAAATGTTCATTTTCAAGAAATGCAATTTTATCAAGCAAGGCTTTTCGTTTTTCCCTCCTTTTAAAACATCAACCTCATTGGTTAAAATCTTCTTAGAAGCCTTCCACTTGACTTGTTCTTGTTTAAGGCTCAAACACTCCTTATACAAAGTCTCATATGCTGTGTCAAAACTCATGTCATCATCATTAGAGTCACTTGACTCACTTAACTCACTTGAAGCTTCTTTTAAAAGAGGTTCCACATTGACACTTGCAGCAAAGGCTATGAAGTTAGTGCCTTCCTCAATTCCATTGGATTCTTTTTCACTTGATTGATTAGACTCGAAGTCACTCCAAGTAACTTGCATGACCTTCTTATATTTTTTCTTTGAGGGACATTCAAATGCATAGTGACCTTTTCCCCCACATTTAAAGCTCAATTTTCAACTCTTTTTTCACACATTTCTCCATTTTTTTCTCTTTTCCAATTGAGTTCCTCCATTTTTACCATCATTTGATTTTTTCTTGGCTTTTCTGAATTTCATGTACTTCTTGAATTTTTTAGCAAACTTAGTAAGCTCACCCTTCGACATTTTCTCATCATCCTCACTTTTGGAACTTAGGGACTCTTATTTAATAGCTTTTAAAGCAATTTCCTTAGCTTTCCTAGGTGATACAAGAGTCATCTCAAAGGTTTGAAGGGAACCTACAAGTTCATCTATCTTCAAGGAATCCACATCCTTAGACTCTTCAATGGTGGTGACCTTAGCTCTAAACCTCTCTGGAAGATATTTTAAAATTTTTCTAAACACCTTAGAGTTAGAGATGGGTTCACCTAGATTGAAGCTAGAATTCACAATGTCCATCAGTTTTACATGAAATTCTCCAAAAGTTTCATGATCATCCATCCTAATGGTCTCAAACCTAGATGTCAACATTTGAAGCTTGGACACTTTCACAGCATTAGTTCCTTCATGATTCACTTGGAGGATATCCCAAGCCTCCTTAGTTGAAGTACATGTAGCAATCCTACAGAATTCATCCATACTAATGGCATTGAAGATGGAGTACATGGCTCTAGCATTATTCTCACTTCTATCCCATTCCAATTTAGGCTTGATAACATTAGTTGGTCTACCTTCTCTATCCAACACCAAAGGTGGAGACCAACCAAATTCAACAGTGTTCCAAGCTTTTTCACTTTGCATTTTGAGAAAATATTGCATTCTCACTTTCCAATGAGAATAATTTTTGTAGGTTAAAAATGGTGGTCTCCCAAGGGAAGCTCTCTCTTGATGAGATTCTATGATTGAGATTCAAGGACCGAAAATGATTTTTTTTTCTTTAAAAACCTGCTCTGATACCAATTGAAAAGGTGAATCTCAATAATGGACTACACTTAGAGAGGGGGTGAATAGGTGTTGTAGAATAATTTAAAAATTCTCCCAGTAAAGATTACTTAACTTTAGACTTTCTCAATGTCAAGAAACTTCTCTTCCAACAACTATTCAACAAAGCATAACATCTACAAACAAGAATGTATGCACCAACATTCTCCCAACAATTTATAAATGCAATACACATGCAAATACTTCAACAATCCTCAAAAATAAATCAAAAGAACAAATATCTCCTCAACTCATATCAATTTACTTTATGATATCATTAACCAAAATGAGCAAAAAAAATATTAAGGATATTCCATGGATCATCACACTTATATCACCTCATATTTCTTCCATTCAACATGTTTGCCCAAGTAATAAATGATATCCAAAACATATATTAAATCAAAGTGTAGAGTGAGAGAAAGAGACAATTAACACCGAGTTTTAACGTGGAAAACCTCTAAAGAGATCAAAAACCATGGGCTTACCACCAATTGAAAAACTCCACTATGAAGAATAAAAATTGAGTACAAGGTTTTACCTAGCTCAAGTCAATCAATCCTTCCCGGACCACTTCACTAGTACCTTCACTTTCAGCTTCTCACCTTCATCTTTCGGAGCACACTTGGAGTCCGCACCAAGCTCAATCTTGGCCTCTTCTTGAATCCATACAAGAAGAAAATGGGTTTTTGCACAAACCCAAATAGAATGAGAGATTGAGATATGAATGAAGGATGAATCAACCCATTTATTGCTCAAGAAAATCCATTAAAAACTAGTTGGGAAAACATTAAGAGAAGTGGATTTTCTTAGCAATCAAAAACCCCAAAATTAAGAAAAGATGTGAGAAAATGAAGAACACATGGAGTGGTTGCAACTCTCTCCACATTTTTTGCAGTCTCTGTCCAAAAATGAGAGAATATTGTTTTTTAAACTGTAAAAAGAAGCCCTTAATCTAATGGTTGAGATTTGATTTGGTTGGATTGATTTGCCCCGGCAATCTGGATCGATCCAGAAGCAGGGGAATAAAAACCTTGCACCAAAAACCATTTCTCCCATATTTCTAACACATTTAAAGATTTCAATCACCACACACTCGGCTACATGCCTCGGCCTCTTAGCAAAGTCTTAATCTTGAAAGTCAAGTGGTCTGAAGAGGAATTGGAAAGCCGAGTTAGGGGACACTTAAGAATTTTTTTTGGAATTACCAACCTAGCTAAACACTCATAGTCTAGAATCAAGGAAAGATATTTACCAAAACTTTATGAAGTCACCAAATAATTCAAAAACAAAAACATTCTAAGTGTCTAGAACTGGGTGAAAACAAACCTAGCAAAAAATTATTTCATATCTCCCATTTGAAAATTACTTTTTAACTTCAATAAAAATTTTAAAAAGATGCTCAAGGAGTAAAAAATATCATACAATCACAAGAAAAAATTTAATAGCATCCTAAGTAAGATGAATCAAATTTTTATTTCAAAAGCGTAGTAAACCAAATAGGCTAGCAACAAAAGGTTTAAAAGTTGAGTTTATGTAGGGGTCTCACTAAGTCCCCATTTGATATGCATGAATCTAGCCTATGCATCCCCAACCTCACATGAGTACTTATAAACTCATCAAGACCAAGAATCATCCCATTTGTTTGGGACCATAAGCTCGAGTTTATGTGTTATTCAAAACCAAAAGTTTATTGAAAACAAAAAGAAGAAAGCACACCGATTGAAATTTGGTTGCATACCTTTAAAAAAATATTTTTGACCCTAAGAATAGAAAATTAATTTTGAAATGAATTTTGATATGTATATTTTGAGAAAAAGATTTTTTTTCTTAGAAGAGAAATTAAATTTGCAAATAATGAAACATAAGAATAAAAAGCTAAGCAAACCAAAGGAAAGAAAAACCTACAAAGTGAAAAGTCTAGCAACCAATCAAACTAGAATAGTGAAGTAGAGGCCAATCTTCATTATTTTCCAATGGCCTCTTGAAAAATAAATTTAACAAAAGAACACCAAAGCAACAAACTAAAGGTTTCTAGATCAAGCAAACTAACAAGATATCAATCAAGAACTATCAACTAGAATTCTAAAAGCACATAAACAAAGACAAAATCAATCAAGAACTAAAGTTTACAATTTTAAATATGAATATAATAACATGGGATCAATCAAACTAATAAACCAAAATTCATAAAAACACATAAACTCAACATAATCTATCATAAAGTAAAGTTGACAATCTTGAAAATATGAATATAATGACATGGAATCAATTAAACAACTTAAATTCTAAAGACTCATAGACTAAATAGGATCAATTCAAAAACTAAAGTTAACAACCTTAAAACAAGAATATAATAACATGGAATCAACTGAACTAATCAACTTAAATTATGAAGACTCATAAATTAGATAGGATGAATCTAGAAATAAAAATTAACACTTTTGAAACAAATAACATGGGGTCAAATAAAATAATAACTAAAAATTGAAAACGAGCAAACTAATATAAAATCAACCAAGGAGTAATATTAGTGGTTTTAAAACATACTCTAAATAACATGGGTTTTGTCCAATTAAAAGCCAAAATTTAAAACAAGTAAACTAAGATTCAATTAGGGACTAATATTGATAATTTTAAAACACAAACATAGTTATGTAGGATCAATCAAAATAATAACTAAAAATTCTAGGACAAGCAACTAAGATAAATGCAATCAAGGATTAATATTAATGACTTTAAAATACAAACATAGTTACATAGGATCAATCAAAATTATAACTAAAATTCTAAAGCACATAAATTAAAATAAGATCAATCAAGACTAATATTCATGACTTCAAGACAAAAAAAAGTAAATGACATAAGGTTTATCAAACTAAAAACTAAAATTTCTGAAAACATATGAATTAAATGAGATCAATCAAGGCTAACATTCATAACTTCAAAACAAGTTTATCAAACTAAAAACTAAAATTTCAAAAATGCATAAATTAAAATAAGATTGATCAAAGCTAATGTTCAATTCTTCAAAACAAAAACTAATTAACATATAATAAATCAAACTAACAATTAAAAGTCCAAAAACATAAATTAAGATGGGGTTAATTAGAACTAATATTCATGACTTTCAAAGTTATACTAGATAACACATGATCAATCAAACTATCGATTAAAAATCCTAAAAACATAAATTAAGATATGATCAATCAAAACTATTATTCATGACTTTCAAAGCATATACAAATAACACATGATCAGTCACACTAATGATTAAAAATCCTAAAAAACATATATTAAGATATGATCAATCAAAACTAATATATGACTTCAAAACATATACTAAATAACACATGATCAATCAAACTAATGATTAAAAGCCCTAAAACATAATCAAGAACTAAGAACTAATAATTCAAAAAAAAAAATAATAATATACAAACAAATGGAATTATGTGTTTATAAAACAAGAAAAAATCGAAACAAAGTACACAACAAAAAAAAAAACTTACCTTTAATTGTGTGATCTTGGACTAAATGGTAGCCTCATGAATCCTTTCTGATTGTTCTTTAACTGTGATGCCCTCCTATCAATTGTGGTGTATGGTTCATCTACTGCTGGTGCATGGTTTCCTTTTTCAATGGTGCAGCTGCACCTCTTTCCCCCGCTATGGTGCGTGATGCCCTCTTGTTTCAATGGTGCGGCTGCCTAGAGAGAACCTCGTAATCTCCTTCAACCTATTGCGTGTTGCACCATTTTTCCAATTGTGTGTGTTGTAGGATGATATCCACCATGGAATGTGTTGTTCCATAAAGGTGCAACCTGATGTGTTTCTAGCCTCTACAATGGTGTGTACCCTCCACCAAAAGTCAGTTTGTGCTTGCCTGGGAGAATGAAGCCTTAATAGTGTGTTTGTGCTACCGCCTGTGCATGTTGCTACCCATATCCTTTTTATGCCGCCCTTGATCTTCCATGTGTGGTGCTCCATATTCTTCCCATAAAATAAAAAAAGAAAATAAAAAATGGTGCATTATAGGAAGACCCCTTCATTGCATGTTCTTCTCATAATTCACAATTCCTTGTATGTCTTCATGTTAAACAATCCTCCTTTCAAAGCCTTTTCATGTATGTCTTCTAACCTCCACAATTCCATGTATGTCTTCATGTTAAACAATCCTCCCTTCAAAACCTTTTCATGTATGTCTTCTAACCTCCCAAAGAGAAATCCTCAATGGTAGCTTCATACTTCCCCAACTATATGCCTATTGAATTATCAATGGAGTTGTTGATCTAAGTGACATTTTTCAAATTACTTACTTCTTAAACATCTAATTATTCTACATATTTTTCATCCTTCATAGATTTGCATAAAGTGTCAATAATATAAACCCACATCGTTTTACCATTTCAAAAAATTTTCATCACATAATGTCAACACCAATACTTTTTTTTTAATCTAATCTCACACTAATAGATTGAAGGGAATCATCTCATTCACCAGCTATGATGAATAAATAACAAATAACCACCAAACAGAAGAAAACATATACCAAAAAAAAAAAAAAAAAAAAAAAGGAATACAAAATCAAATACCAAAATCAAACAAGAAAAGAATGATGTGATCATCCACTACGATATCCTATGACCAAATACGACAAAAAAGAATTCCACGATCAAACAGATCCTTGAAAGTATTGTATGAGATTAAACTCTCTTCATGAGATAAAAAATGAAAAGTCTCATTAAAGTTCAATTTTGTTCTGATACCATGTTGAAATCCAAAAAAATATTCAAAGAAAAAAAAAAGAAAAGAAAATTTAGGATTTTCTAATTACGAATTCTCTTTAAAATGAGTACAACACCATTAGAATTAAAATCGACCTAATAAAAGGAAATAAAAACTAATTTACCCTTACTTCTAATAAGAAAGAAAATATTTTTAATATAGTAACTAAATAAATAAATATATAATAACTAAATATATTAATAACTTTTAACATCGGAAACAAAAGAAAACTATTTGATTTGGCATATTTAGTAGTTCAATAATAAGTATCTTCATTTTATTGTCATTGTAAGGAGCATCTGGTGCTATAATCCTTACAATCTCACTTAACAAGGCCCCAACTGAAACTTTCACACCCCCATTTTCATGCTTTAAAATTTGATATGTGATCAAATGCTTTGATGAGAGGTAAAAGTTCCATCACTGTTGAGATGCATAGTTGTTGTTCCACTTTTGACAAATAAAACTCAGCCTTCTGAAAGACATAATGGACAAATGTTAAATCAGAAAATAGTCACAAAACCTATTACTAAAAAAAGCCATCACTATACAAATCTAAAGCCTAGAAGCTATCGAAGATAATGCAAACAAAGTCTCTTATAGAAAGAACCGTAGTTTTTGGATTCTGCCCAAACAATAAATTTCTCTTTAATTCAAAATTTTGAATTTGGGAATAGTCATTGCCCTTGCCAGTGGGTTTCTACGTGGCTTTGCTCTGCCATTGCTATTATTAATGGATTGTGGGCTGGCCTTCTATGGTTTTCTGAATTTACATGCATACCCCCCATTGTCACAATTAAGCATTGTTATTGATATACAATCGAAGAAGGCGTTATTCTTTCCTCCTGCAAAAGCTTTCAAAACTCGTAACACTCCTCTGGTATTTTATCATGAAATTGACCAAAAGAAATTGATGAGATTGAGCGAGTCAAACCCAACCCTTATGAAAATATGCAAAATATCCTAAAGTTCTATATTATGTGGTGGATTATCATCTAGCCATCCCTTATATCTTAGCCAACATTGTTCAAGATCGTCACAATATTTTTGACAAATATTTTCTATTAAATTCTTTGATTAAATTTTTTGAGAAAATTGACTAATGTTGATTGAATTATGAAGGTACAAGATTAGCGTAAGGGTTCATCAGATGACTCATGACATATCAACAAAAATTTAAATAATGCAACCAAATCTAAAAATTATACCTAAATTAACCTATAGCAAATAGTTAATTATTTTGATTATAAACAACTAAACAATGTTGATCCTTAGCAACAACACTTATTTCTTGACTGTTAATCTCTATTATAATGTTACTAAAGCCTAAAATACATAGCAATTTTGGTCAAGAAAAATCTGAGATAGGATGACTATGGTAGTTATAAAACATTAATATTTAACTATTATTAGTTTAGCTTAAGTAAAATACTATTATTAATTTGAATTAGAGTTGAAGATGGTGGTTGAATTAGAGTAAAAGTTTAAGTTCATCCCCTTAATGTCATTTGTATATAAATATTCATCAATTATCAATGATAACATCACGCCTTATGAAGGCGCAATCATTCTTTTGAGAAATTAGGTTTAATCAAAAGTTTTACTTTGATATGCCATTTTTAAGTAATCATTCTTGTTATAGTATTTACAAGGAAGGCCGTAGAAGCTATGTGAGA
This sequence comes from Vitis x doaniana, assembly GCA_030345155.1. NCBI lineage: Eukaryota > Viridiplantae > Streptophyta > Magnoliopsida > Vitales > Vitaceae > Vitis > Vitis x doaniana. Next base: position 10,757,228 of record CP128335.1, read on the forward strand.
AATTAATCAGCTCGATAATAGAAAATGGGGAATATGCCCCAGTATAGCAACTGATGCATCCCACCATGCATGTAACCAAATGGCTCAAGTCGATCACCTCTGTATTGAAAAGTCAAACTATCAACAACTCAGAAAGCATAGACATACTAGTTTGCCATGGTGAAGAAAGAGGAACCTAATGATGACCGAGATGATCAAATTGTACTATCTCATTGAGGATCAATGTGTGGGAGCCTATCCGTCATTGGCTTAGAAGTGCTCTATGCGAATAAATATCACTCAATCAAATAAAGAAGATTGTAAAAGCTAAGTGAGAAATCAATCATCTACACAACCAAAAAAAATAAAGAGAATATGTTCCAGTATAGTAACTGATGCATTCCGCCATGCAAGTAACCAAATGGCTTAAGCTGATCACCTCTGTATTGAAAAGTCAAACTATCTACAACTCAGAAAACATAGGCATATGGGTTTGCCTTGGTGACTCAACAATGATCCACTAAGGTAACCAATGAGAGAATTTTTCAACAACCCAAATGCTCCGTTGGGGATGATGAAAGTATGTGAGTCTGTCATCAACTCAAGAATGATCTACTATAGAATAAATAAGGAGTATAACATCAGCTTAAAGACACTCCACTAGGGGTGATGAATGTGTGTGAGTCTGTCATCAACTCAAAAATATCCCACCAAAAATGGTGACCATGAACCTGTCTATCCCTGGCTCAAAATACCTCAATGGGGATGTATAGGAGATCTGACATGTATTCCACTAAAATGATGATATGGGAGTCTATGTGCCTAAGATAACTCCATTAGAGAATCACGACAATATCATAAATTATGAGCCTGGCCGAATGACTCAAGAAAAGCTCCATTGGGGAATCATCATAAAATAAAAACAAATCATCAGCTCGACATGTATCTCATAAATGGGAATGATCATGCGAATTAATGAAGATCAACAAATCTCAACCAAAACGGAATAAGCCCTAGTATGGCATCGGATGTGCGGTAGGTCGAAAAATTAGATGACATCAAATCATCCATCATCAATGTGTAATCCTAATCATCCATATCCATAACTAAATTGGATCAAAAAATCAAAGAAACGTCTCCTAGAAGAAGAAGCATGATGATATCTAAATATCAACCAAATCTCAAATACTTGTTCGAGTAGGGGTTATCAAAGATGACATTAGATCCCATGGCCTCAGGGTTGTCTTAAGACACAGGACGAAATGTAGGTTAGGGTGATAGGATAATAGAAATGAAAGGAAACTAGGCCCAAATACCCAATGATCAAAACCCATGCTCTCATGTACAAAATGCAACATTTATAGAAAATCATGTGAGTCATTGACCCAAGAGTGCCTTATGTGAATATAATAGTAATAATGAGGCAATGAAGAAAATCAAACTGATAATGAGATGTGTAAGAATGATGCAAATAAAATAACAAACTAGGAATAGGTTGCTGTAAGAAAAGAACAAGGGGTGAAACAAAGTGGATGAATTGAAAGCAATAGTGAGTATGATGGCGAAACAATGAACATATAAAGAAGAATGATAATCAACTCAAATCAAAATATGGAGTGAAGTCACATCATCAGTGAGTGTAATGATTGAATGGATAATGATCTAGGAGAAGATTGCCCGTCTCTCATTCTAAAAACAAATAAAGTGAATATAAAGAATGGAGGGTATTGGAAAGCTCACATACAAACTCTCACCAACAAACATACTCAATAAAGTGACCCTCGAATATCAATATACATGCTCAATGATGGAAAATACTATGCACATACATACATACATGTGCTTATTTTATTCATTTATTTATTTACATATATACAAATGCATATACCATGTACATAAACAAATGAGCCCCAAAGAGATAAGATCAATAATGGATGGACATGCTCTTAAATGCTAAAGTATCATAAACTCTTTCTAATGAGATGACCATCTCAAACTAAGGATCTCCGGATCAAGACTCATGGGATAAATAATGGAAATGATGTGACTATCCTCTATGTAATGAACTAAGGAGGATCACCACTTAGGGTGGAGAAAAGATGAAGCAGACAAGTAGCAAATATAACAAAGAAAAAAAAAGAGGTGAAGAACACAACCAATGAGATATGATGAAATGTGGTAACACGATGATAGAAAAATAATGAGAAGAATGCACCCATAGGCTCAAGGCTCATGAAATTCCTAAACAAAGCATGCATACACTAAAGGGCCCCTATCCTGGTGTAGAAGTGTAAGCAAGGAAATAAGGAAAAAAAGCTATGATGCACATGTGAGACTCAATGGGCTAGCAACGGTCTGTATGTCAAAATTGGGATAATAAGGTATGTGGCTAACAGAAATGACGACTACCCATTCTACGACCATAGTCTCAAACATAGTACTTCTTAAGATAATCTACATTGGTTGACTCTAAGAATTGGTTTCCATCTAGATCCATTAACCATGCAATGCCCACTAGGGTAAACTCCCTAATGAAATAAGGTTCACTTCAACTGGGTTTAAACTTCCCTCTAGGATCTCTAATCAATCCTCTGATGACCCTCAAGACTAAGTCACCTCTTTGTAATGGTCTAGGCTTGACCCGCTTCTTGAAAACCCGAGCCATCTTCCTCTGATAGGCATGAACATGGTTTGCTACCCTCAATCTCCTCTCATCTAAGAGATTGAGCTGATCTAATCGAGCATGAGCCCAAACTGCCTTTGAAATTTACTGCTCCAATGCTACCCTCAATGAACCCATCTCTATCTCAACTAGTAGCACTGCTTCCATACCATACACAAAGGAATAGGGTGTGGCTCCTGTAGAGGTGCTAAAAAAAGTCCGATAAGCCCACAATGCAAAAAGAAGCTTCTCTGACCAATCCTAAGAAGTCTCAACCATACTCCATAAGATTCTCTTAATATTCTTATTTGTAGCCTTTACCTCTCCATTAGTCTATGACCTATATGCGGATGACTTTTGATGTTGGATACCATATCTTTATAATAAGATGTCAACCTCTGCCTTGAAATGCACTACTTTATCCAAAATCAGCTCATGGGGAACTCTATAACGATAGATAACGTGTGATCTAATGAAACTAGTGATCCCAGATGATGTCAATCTCGCATATGAAGCAGCCTCCACCCACTTGGTGAAGTAATCAATGGTAACCAAGATGAACTCATGACCACTGGAAGACTTTGGCGAAATCTTCCCAATGATGTCTATACCTTATACTGAGAATGGTCATGGTGAAGTTAGTGCATGCAACTCTGAATGTGGCACATGAATGAGGTCCCCATGCATTTGGCACTCTGGACATCTCTAAACAAACTGGCACTAGTTTGTGTCCATGGTCAACCAAAAATAGCAAGTCCTCATGATCTTACGGGCTAACATATGCCTTCCCATATGTGGTCCACAGACTCCTACATGAACCTTTCTCATCACTCGATCGATAGAGGTGCAATCTAAGCACAATAGTAACATCCCATTAGCTGATCATTTGTACAATGTCTTCCCACTAATCACAAACTGGGTGGTTAGCTGTCTCAATGCTCTTTTATCTTTAGTTGTGGTGACCTCAGGATATGTGTCAAATATCAAAAACTTGTATATGTCATGATACCAAGGCAAGCCATCATCTAACTTTTCCTTATCAATCAAACAATAGTAGACAGGAACAGATCTCGACTCAATCAGTAAAGGAAGAACAATGGTATCAGTAGGAATATCAATCATGGAAGCTTGAGCAGTTAAGGCATCAACAAACTGGTTCTACGATCTAGGTAGATGTGTATATCTGAAATCATCAAATTTCCTAACCAATAGCTCCAAGTATGCATGGTAAGACCTAAGCTTCACATCTCTAGTCTTCCACTCGCCCTGAATCTGTCTAAATACCAAATTGGAGTCACTAAACACCTCCATCTGTCTAATCCTAAGCTTAAGGGTTGTCTCTAATGCTAAGGTACAAGCCTCATACTCAACGATATTGTTCGTGGTAGGGTGTCGATAAGAGAATGCTAAACGAACAAATTTAGGAATATGGTCGCCATAAGGGGATATCAACAAAACACTTATCTTGTATCTAGAATGGTTGGCTGCGCCATCAAAGTACATATGCCAACTTGAAAAACTAGTCACAGTAGTGATATCCTCATCTGGGAAGTCATCATCAATAGTTTTACCATTAGAAATTGGTAATGAGGCTAAGTGATCTGTAACAATGCTCTCTCTGATAGTCTTCTAAGTAACACAATGAATATAAAACTTAATTAAGAATACCAACCATCTCGAGTCAACCAATCAAAGTAGGCCTGTCAAACAAATATCTTAAGGGGTCTAGACAGGATATCAAGTGTACTGAATACTCTATCATGTAATGTCTCAGTCTTCGAGTAGCCCAAACCAATGCCAAATAAAAACGCTCAATCATGACGTATCTCGTCTCATAATCTAGCATCCACTTACTCAAATAATAAATAACTCGCTCTTTTTCCAAGTCATCGAGTTGAGCTAACATGCATCCTAAGGCTATGTTTGAGATAGACAAGTATAGGAGTAAGGGTCAGCCTGGTGTAGGAGGTACCAAAACTAGAGGCGATAAAAAATACTCTTTGATCCTCTCAAATGCGCGCTGACACTGATCATCCCAAACAATAGGCTGACTATTCCTTAAGAGTCGAAAAATAGGCTAACAAATGTCTGTCAATCTAGTAATGAATCTACTGATGTATTGCAGTCTACCCAAGAAACCCCTAATCCCTCTCTCAATCATTGGCGCAAGCATGTTAAGGATGACTCTAATCTTATCTAGATCTACCTCTATGCCTCTTTTATTGACCATGTATCCCAATAGCTTCCCAGAAGTCACTCTAAAAGTGCACGTCTTGGGATTTAGTCTCAATTTGAACTGTTTGATCATCTCAAAGAATCTCTCCAAAGCTGCTAGGTGATCTGCTCTATCTCAAGATTTCAGTATCATGTCGTTTATATAAACCTCGACATCCCGATCCATCATGTCATGTAAAAGGGTGGTTGCTACTCACTGTTAAGTAGCTCCTGCATTCTTTAGCCCAAATGGCATCACTCTATAGCAGTAAGTACCCCACTCAGTAATGAAGGACATCTTCTCCATGTCCTTTGGAGCCATCAAGATGTGACTATACCTGAAAAATCTGTCCATAAAGGACAACATCGAATGACTTGTCATACTATCAACTAGCATGTTAATGTGTGGGAGAGGAAAATCACCATTGGGACTGGCCTTGTTGAGATGTCGAAAATCAACACAAACTCTCACATTACTATCCTTTTTAGGAATAAGGACAACATTGGCCAGCCACTTGGGATACTCGACCACTGATAAAAATCCCATGTTGAGCAGCTTTTGAATCTCCTCTTTCACCTACAAAGTCCAACAAGGGGAGCAATCGTCTCAATTTTTGCTTAACCGCTCTGGCATGGGGCAGAAGTGGTAAGCCATGCTGGACTATAAATGGATCAAGGCCTGACATGTCCTTATAAGACCATGCAAAAATATCCAAATATGATACGAATAACTAGTTTAGGTTATCTCTCTCATCTATGGATAAATTCAGTCTAAACCTTAGCTCTCTATGTTGGTCTGTTGTATCGAAATCAATGATTTCAATGTCTCCTATAGTGAGTGAAACTCTCTAATTAGTGGGGCTCGAATCAGAAGTAGAAGATGAGTCCTCATCTAAATCATGTTGTGCAATCTCATCATTTATATCCAATACCTGTGATGTGGGTAAATAGAGTGCAAATAAAGTGATGCACAAGAGACAGGTAAATACTCGAAAATGCTCAAATCCATAAATGAAGAATCATGAACATCGTTATAACATGAAACAAATCCCAATAAAACATCAAATGAAAGAGGTGGGTCCACAAAGCCGAACACTCACTCAACTGGGCCAATAGTACCCTCAAATAAATCATAAACAACCATAGCATCCTCTGAAAGCTCTAGAGCATGAGCAGTCTAGATCTCCTCAACAACCTCGATAGTAGACACCCCGAAGAGATCAAATGGTGAATCAAGCTCAGGTTAAACTATCCCATCAATCTGACTCATACCCATCGCGAGCATCTCATCAATGTACTCGTCATGTGGAACAACTCCATTTACTTTATCCCCAATCTCAACAAATGTCCCATACTCAACGACCTCCTCCGGGAAATAAAGTGTTAAGAGGCTCATATGATCTGGAGATGTCAGGATGGCTAAAGCAGGCCCAGAAATGCCAAGAGCTCCATCACTCAACTAAAGCTTATGGACATGATGTTGAAGCTCAGCCTCCTGAACAGCATTGAGTCCACTAACAATCCCTTTTAAATGTGTCTTTAACTCTAGTGGCCTTATAAAGTACTCCGCCAAGCTCATTCTGTATGGGCGAACAGGATAGTCAAATGGTGTGTCAAACAATCGGGCCCTCGCCCTTTCCTTATGCAGTCACACCATTATCGGTAATCAGTTTCAGTGGGAATGAACCCAAGTCCAAATGGTACATCATGATCAACGACAACTATAAACTCACTGGGCCCCTACTAACGTCACCTTAACCTCATGCTAGGTAGAAAAGACATACCCCTCATCATGTTAAGTATCACTGTACTATTGTGTTGATCAAATGATAGCCACGAAGTCTTTACAAAAATCCTTAACCTTAAGAGTCTGCACCTTATCAAACGTGAACCCAGTCAAAAATAGGTCATCCTCACCATGACTGATCTAAGGTACTGGCTAGGAAGAGGCAAACATATCTCTAATGAACTGTACCATGATGACCTACCCATCATGAATGAACTTCACAAGAGAAGAAGAAATGGCTCCAGGAAATGTGGTCGAACCTATCAATAACTCAATCTCCAAAGTGCCCATAATGTTTCTCTTAGTGCTATCATAGTCTCTAACTGTCTGAGTAGAGGGACCAAAGTTTGAAGGTGCATAACCGATGGCAATAGCAGTAGCTAAGGGGCAGATGTTCAAGGCTGAGCTAATGTCCAAAAGAACAAATGGGACTCGATAGCCTGAACAACTAATTGAGATGCATAGAGAACGTGTATGGTTTGAACCCTCGGGTGGCAAGTCATCATTTGAAAACACAATGCAAGTGGCTCTGCCAGTTGTCATCATGTGAATAAACCTGTGGACCCCGTATTTCGGCTCATGCGTTTTTCACTCAATGGCGAGCTCGATTTTTATTTGAAAAATGATTTTTATTCATTAAGAAAATGACTTGGAGTCGCCACTTATTTTTGTTTTATTTTTAAAGGGTAAACAAAATAAGAAAGAAAAACCCTAAGTGTGACTCCTTATTTTGGAAAATGTGGTCTATGAAAAACCGGATCGGGTTCAGGGGTTAGGTTACCTATCGGGAAGGTACGGTAAAGACCGTAGCACCCCGCTAAGTCCCTAAAATAGGGTCTCTACTAATAAAATAAAGCAATCATGGAAATTGACGTGAGAATCAATGAACACTCGAATCAATCATGCACATATGAGTATCAGAATATGTATAGAAAATAACCAAAGTAGAAGTGGATGCGTACCTGAGCGACGAGCCACAATAAGCTATCAAAAAGTGAGGTTAATGCACAATTAAGAAATAATTTCGAGCATGTCATAGAGCATAATAACATCAATCATGCATGGTAATTAAATCAATCAAACAATCAATCAATTATAAATTCACTTATGTGGGGCCCCCATCAAAGCCCGTTTTATTTTAGCATGAATTAATTCCAATAAATCCATTATTCGAAATTATATGATTTAATCTTTGCCAATTTTAAAACATTTTAAAAAACAGAGGAGATGTGAGAATTTCTAGTCGAAAAAGAAAATAATGGCAAAATTTTTATTGAAAAGCGGGTTTTTGGAACTTAAGAAAATACTAAAGATGAAAAATGGGATAGTTGAAATTATTAACAAATAGAAAAAAATAAAATAAAAATATATATAAAATAAAATAAAAAATAAAAAATTAAAAAATTAAAAATAAATAAAAACTGGAAAACTATTTGAAAAAGTAAAGAAAAAAGATTTGGAAAAAATTATTTTTAAAAACCAATGACACGTAGCCTCAATGAGGCCATGCGAAACATACAGAAGTGGGTCGTCAAAGTTGATTTCAAGGGTTTTCTAAATTTCTTTTTGCATGCTGCCCTTTCATAGTTTCAAATTTCATACCATCAAGCCCATTTACCGCGCAACGCATCTCCTATTTCTTGTATTGAAGCCATTGTTCTCAGAATCTCCAGATGAAACTGCAAGCAAGCAGTCAGGAGAATCAGGAGAGCCCGTCGCAGAAACACCAGTTGTGCCATCTTGGAAGCCATTAACATAGAACTCGACAAGTACTTTCATCCTGGAAAGTTTATTTGGGTGATAATTCACATGAACAATGACTGGCTCCAACTTTTTTAGTTTAACATCCTTCCTCACCATCTTGAAGAGGACCTTACTATTCATAAAGAGATAGAAATCCATAGCTCTCCTGGAAGCATGAAGTCCAGTGTACCCAGGATGTGAAGGGAAAAAGAGCTCCTCATTGAAAACAACATGGTCCCATGCTTTCGAGTGAGCAAGCCTGTCAACTACGTGATCCAAAAGCTCAATTGAAGGAATTGTAGGTCTTATGTAGAAGAAGCTAGAGTTATATACCCATATCCTTATGGTGTGAGCATAGCAAGCCTAACCCATAGCTGGTTCATCAAAGACATCATTATATCCATAAGCTGTATAGTTGTTGTGACCATCAGTCATGGATTCCACATCAGAATCACGGTAAAGATAATCAAATGGATTTTGCAAGTAAACTATATCACTATCTGAGAGCAGAACACTGTAACCCAGTTGCAAGAACTCCCTCAAGATCCGAAACTTCAATCCTGAGACAGCATGGTTACCTCCTGTTCTTGCAACTGAATCAATACCTTCATCTGGGTCTCTCTTGTACACTGGGACATTATTGGATTTGCAGATATTTTCAATGTCGTCATCTAATGCCACAACCAGGTAATTGGGTATACCCACTCTCTTGATGTTAGCGAACCACACCTCCAATGATGATTTCACATTTGAATTGGTGAGAGCAACTATAAGCTCTTTCCTAACAGCAACTTCCTCCGGATGATCACCGGGACTAGATATCTTCCAATTGGCAACTCTTGATGACATGCTTGTATGACTAGGGTTTGTCGAAGCGATGGACGACGGACCAGACAGTGGAGAGCGGCATGTGGACATGCTTAGCGAGTAGGGAAGAGCACTGACCTGGGCCAACATGGTATTCCCACTGGCCTAGCATCACTTCTTCATTGATTCCACTGATGTTGATGCCAACATAATGGCACATTTTCTCCAATGATGTCTTTTGGGAACAACAATTGGTGGTTGGTAGTTGATACCACACTTGAATCCAGTAGGGCACCAATCAACAAGTTGTATAGTGTGCTTTGTCTTGACGGTGGCCACAACTGCATTCACGCCTTTGGGCGCCCCATTACCTTGGTACATCAGACAGCATGCCATGTACTTGCCATGGCGTGGGTCACATGTAGCCATCATAGACGAGGGCTCAAAGACATTGTTGATGATTTATGAGTAGAGGGCATGCAAGGTGGGGTAGCCTTGGTAGTGGAGATAATGGTGTGGGATAGATCGATGTGGGTACAGGCAATGAATGTGAAGGTGCATGAGGGTTGGAATGGGTGGCATGGAGGTGGGTGCGAAGAATGGGGACCTTTTAATGGAGGGTTTGGCTATGAGGGGTTTGGATATAGCTGCGGTAAAAAGTGAGCATGGCGCCTTATTGGAACAGACGCCACTACAAGAGACAAGCTCTGGAAATTATAAGAAAATCAATCCTTACAAGTCATGTGGTTGCGCATGCTGAATTAGTTTAGGCAAAACAATCAAGAATAAATTGCTTATAAGACCCGATGCTGGACTATCCTGAAAGCTGAGAGGCTTCTAAATTCATCTCTAAGCATAATATTGACATGCTGTAGATTTGAATCAGTTTCTCCAAGACGTTTCAGGATTTCTGCTCAGGAATTACCACACTTCCATTCTTTTTAGATCAATCTTCGCACAATTTATTTGCCCCTTTGTAGCAGCTATTAGATCCTTTTCAACTTGGCATATATTACCTCTGATTCAAATGACTTTAGAAGAACAGAACCAAAACCATAATCCAAACCTTGGAAAGCAAGAACCTAAGCCGTGTAACTCCAACCAACATCTTTGACAACCAACGACAAACATGCTGGCCACTAAAACCATGAAGTAAGCACCAGGCGCAACCAAGCACTATCCCCAAGAAATAATGAAACTAAGAACTGATTTGAGAACCGGGTATAGAAAGTTGAGAGGTCCCAGAAATAGAGCATACATAATCACAATCCAATTAGCATCCCGACTTTAGTCTCCTTACATTTGCACCTTAGTAGTCCTTTGCTCTCTCAGGCAGGGATGACAGAACTGGTACGCACCATAGACGAGAACCAGGAACAGGGGAAAACGGCAAAACAAAGTACCAATAATAGGAACAAAGTGAATCCATACAAGCCTCATGTCATTCATGAATCAATGAGCTTAGATGAGAGTGAGTGAAATCAAATAAATATCCCATGGAATTGAAAACAAAAGAAAAACAAAACCTCCACATGATTCGTAGTGAAATTAAAACAGAGTTGTGCTACTCTCGAATCATCCTAAAGAAAATGAAGGAGATAGCAACTGAGCATAAACCATAAAACTAAGCACCAAGTCAAACAATCCACAGAAAATATCCAGAAAAGAGAGAGAGATTATATTCCAACTAAGAAAAACCAAAGCATTCATGACAATCATACCTTCCCCCTTCTTCTTCAAGCTGCCTAAAACTCGCTCATCTTCCTAGTAACCTCAAAATATCTCAGCCTCTCTCCTCTCTTTGCTCTAGAAAGCCTCCTCTGAAGATCTTCCAAAAACCGCAGCCCCTAACACCCTCAGCCTTTCTCACAAAATATCCTCTCTAAAAAAAAATCTCCCCTTGTAGCCCTCTTAAAAAATCCCCCTCTAATAGCCAAAAGTAGCCTAAAACTCCCCTTACACATCCAAAAATCTTGCACCAAAAAGCACCACCACCCTCCCCTGCAGCTGCCAGAGACGCTCCTCCATAACGGCCTGCAGATTCCCATGCAACGTGTCATCTTTTCATTTGCACCTCTAGCCCACTCTTGAGATTCATTGGCAGCCAACTACGAGTCGACAAGTGGCTCATTGAGAGGCCTCCATCTAGTAAGAATGAGTTGCAGGAATATGAAAAAAAATCGAGCCCCATATGGGGGTTTACAAATATGCCCATCTTCGATAGAAATCACGAGTGCAAGGAATATGAACACTGGAGTGAAAAGTAAGTGTGAATAGTGAGTGGAATGAAGTGAACTCTACCGAAGAACCAAAGAGACCCCCATAGGGACACTAGTGAAATGCAAACTCACTCAGGCTAGCAGATGAACATAAAGGCTCTAATCCTAAAAGAAAAAGATGTCTTAAAATGCCTGTAAAGCCACACTAAAGACCCAAGCTCCCTCTAAGATGTCTCCAAAAGTGACTCGAAAGACCATATCAAAGGTAAATAATGGTCGAACCACCCTAGAGTACGTACAAGCACGCGTCCAAAGCAAACTGCTGATTACTACTCAAAAAGTGCTATTTTATAGCTTGTAATTAACTCTTTTAAATACTTTTGAGTAGTAGTTATTACCTTTTAACTCAATTGGCATGTTAAGGACCCTTGCAATCATTTCTAATCAAATTGTGTTAAGTTTTGGTGTTTTTGATAGCTTTTTGATCACCAAAGCAATCTAAGATAAGGGAGAGTTCTATATAATCCATGGCAATGCAAATGGAAGCTCATTTACATAAAGAATTCAAGCTTTGGAGCTTCATAGTCTTTGCCAAAGCCAATCAAGAATGCAAGGAGGAAAAAGAGAGAAATCTAATATGAAGAAATTCAAGAGGACAGCAACTGTTGGACACATTTCAAGTACTTATTTGAGTCCATTTCAGTCATACTATATCTCGTTTTGAAGCTCGAGAAGTCAGGAGTTTAACGCTTCAAATGGTACATGAATTGGAGTTGAAACGAAGAAGTTATGACCATTTGAAGACAACCGCATCAAGCTGTGCGAAAATTTCGCAGGTAAGAAATGAGCTGCGAAATTTCGCAGCCCAAAGCCCATTTTGCAGTTACGAAATGAGCTGCGAAACCCACCTTTGGCACACAAGTGCCATTTCATAGCCCATGACTCCATCTTCACAGCTGCAAACCACGTTGCGAAATCACCTCCAAGATGCGAATGAAGTTGCGAATCATCTCCAAGTTGTGAAATCACAAATTCAACTTGCAAAACCAAAGTTCAAACTTGCAAAATGGATAATTCAACATGTGAATCACCGTGCGAAATCCACCTGTGTAAACTCAGATATTTGCAACTGACTTAGTTAGATTTTTTTCTCAAGATATTTTCTCCCTATAATCAGTCAAAGATATTATTGGGATATTTCTTAGAAAATATCTTCTCTATATATATCTTTGAACCAATGTAAAGATATCATCATATAGTATATATCATACATGTAACCCGACGAGAGGAGGATTATAGTAAGTAATATATTTTACAGAGCACTTGCTCTGTTTTTTCTTCATATTTTTGTTTTCTCGTTATTTTTATTTCTAGCAAATCGAACTCTAAGGATGTTTCCTCAGAGGATGAGTGGCTAGGCTCTTTATCTCTTGGAGTGAAGAAAGCCGGGTAAGTTTCCACATGCAAAAATTGGAAGTTTTGTTGTTTCAGCTTTTAATGAAGAGAAAGTGTGACCCGTTAATGGTTTTTATCTTTTTAGTTAACTTAAAACGCCTTTAAATCACTTGGGCCAACACTTGGTAAGGCAAGTGATCTCCGTCCATTGAGATGCACTAGTTTACCTCTTGCGAGCCTTTGGGAGGTGGTTTAAAGGTAGGATTTTCTAGAATAGCCAACACTTGGTAAGCTTTTGGACTCTAAGGAGACATCCATTAGTTATCTCTTGCGAGCTTTTGAAATGTAATCCAAGGTTAAAGATCACCTTGAATAGCAAATTCTAGGTGAGAGGCATGAGCCATTGCAAGATGCATCAGTGAGAGGAATTTAGTGTTTGAACCCATTAAGGGGAAGCATCTGTACCACACCGGTTCGGGAAATAACTATATGTTAAATCCCCAATGCGAGGAAAAGAAAAAAGTGACCGGAACTCTCTTTTTGTATTAGGAACCTGAGCCTAGTGATCTAAAACTCCAAGAAACACTTTTCTTTGTAATTAAAATCAGTTACTATTTTTTGTTAGCTTAAAACCAAGCCTTTTTCAACCAAAGTTTATGTTTTCTTTTAAAGCTAACCTTGAAATGAAAAAACACCAATTCATCTTTGAATTGATATCAATTGTGAAGTGAAAACCCATCCCAGTGAACGATCCTAGAGCCACTATGTTATGCTAGCTGAGGCTATCCTAGTACATGGTGTAATAGGTTATAAATTTTGTTGATTACTCCCGTTTGAGGACCAAAATCAAGGCACCAGTTGGGCATGAATCAAATGGCCCCTTGCTGAGGACCATTGAGAGGACATGAATCAGCTGATACACCAATTAGGAACGAATCAACTGCACTATGTGGACTATGAGATGAATATGCGATAAGCATAGGGTAACAAAGTGATGAAAACGAGGTTGAGTGCAAACCATGAAGGTCAGATGTGCAATGCCAGTGGATATGAATACCAAGAACTGTGAATCTGAATGATCTGGCTAAGGAGGAATGACTCTGAATGTCATACTGAACAAAGACCCTGGACGTCGAACTGAAATGATAGGAAGATGGTCGATCAATATAGGTGTGGCCCTGACTCAAACTGAATGCGGAAGAATGATCGATCGATATGGGTGCGGTCCCAACACAAACTGACAAGAAAATGGCCGATCGATATAGGTGCGGCCTCGAAAACTCAAACTCAAAACTCGAACTGACAAGATGATGATCGATCGATATAGGTGAGGTCCCGACTCAAACTGAACACAAACTGACATGGAAAATGATAGGAAAATGATCGATCGATATAGGTGCGGTCTCGACTCAAACTGAACATGAAAAGTGATAGGAACATGGCCAATCAATATAGGTGCGGCCCCGAAATGCAAACTGACATGGAAAATGATCGATCGATATAGGTGCGGTCACGACTCAAATTGAACACGAAAAGTTATAAGAACATGACCGATCGATATAGGTGTGGCCTCGAAACGCAAACTGACATGACGAATGACCGATCGATATAGGTGCGGTCCCGACTCAAACTGAACACGAAAAGTGATAGGACCATGGCCGATTGATATAGGTGCGGCCTCGAAACGCAAACTGACATGGAAAATGACCGATTGATATAGGTGCGGTCCCGACGAAACTGAACACGAAAAGTGATAGGAACATAGCCGATTGATATAGGTGCGGCCCCGAAATTCAAATTGACACGATGAATGACCGATCGATATAGGTGCGGTTCTGACTCAAACCGAACATGAAAAGTGATAGGAACATGGCCGATCGATATAGGTGCGGCCCCGAAACTCAAATTGATACGAAAAATGATAGGAACATGATCGATCGATATAGGTGTGGTTCCGACTTAAACTGAACATGAAAGGTGATAGGAACATGGTCAATCGATATGGGTGCGGCCTCGAAACTCAAATTGACATGAAAAATGATAGGAACATGGCCGATCGATATAGGTAAGGTCCCGACTCAAACTGAACATGAAATGTGATAGGAACATGGCCGATTGATATAGCTGCAGCCCTGAAACTCAAACTGACATGAAAAATGATAGGAACATAACCGATCGATATAGGTGCAGCCCTAAAATTCAAATTGACACGACGAATGATCGATCGATATAGGTGCGGTCCCGACTCAAAATGAACACGAAAAGTGATAGGAACATGGCCGATCGATATAGGTGCGGCCTCGAAACTCAAACTGACACGACGAATGACTTATCGATATAGGTGCGGCCCCGAAATTCAAACTGAACACGAAAAGTGATAGGAACATGGCTGATTAATATAGGTGCGGCCCCGGAACTCAAACTGACATGGAAAATGACCGATTGATATAGGTGCGGTCCCGACTCAAACTGAACATGAAAAGTGATAGGAACATGGTCGATCGATATAGGTACGGTCTCGAAATTCAAACTGACACGACGAATGATCGATCGATATAGGTGCGGTCCCGACTCAAACTAAACACAAACTGACAAGAAAATGGTTGATCGATATAGGTGCGGCCTCGAAAACTCAAACTCAAAACTCGAACTGACAAGATGATGATCGATCAATATAGGTGAGGTCTCGACTCAAACCAAACACAAACTGACATGGAAAATGATAGAAAAATGACCAATCGATATAGGTGCAGTCTCGACTCAAACTGAACACAAAAAGTGATAGGAACATGGCCGATTGATATAGGTGCGGCCTCGAAATGCAAACTGACATGGAAAATGACCGATCGATATAGGTGCGGTCCTGACTTAAACTGAACACGAAAAGTGATAGGAACATGGTCGATCGATATAGGTGCGGTCTCGACTCTAACTGAACACGAAAAGTGATAGGAACATGGCCGACCGATATAGATGCGACTCTGAAATGCAAATTGACACGATGAATGATCGATTGATATAGGTGCGGTCCCGACTCAAACTGAACACGAAAAGTGATAGGAACATGGCCGACCGATATAGATGCGGCCCTGAAATGCAAACTGACACAATGAATGACCGATCGATATAGGTGCAGTCCCGACTCAAACTTAACACGAAAAGTGATAGGAACATGGCCGATCAATATAAGTGCAGCCCTGAAACTCAAACTGACATGGAAAATGATCGATCGATATAGGTGCGGTCTCAACTCAAACTGAACATGAAAAGTGATAGGAACATGGCCGATCGATATAGGTGTGGCCCCGAAATTCAAATTGATAGGACGAATGATCGATCGATATAGGTTCGGTCCTGACTCAAACTGAACATGAAAAGTGATAGGAACATAGCTGATCGATATAGGTGCGGCCCCAAAACTCAAATTGACACGACGAATGACCGATCGATATAGGTGAGGTCCCGACTCAAACTGAACACGAAAAGTGATAGGAACATGACCAATCGATATGGGTGTAGCCCCAAACTCTAACTGAACTGACAAGATGATGAATGACTTGATCAAATGACCCAAAACCAAAGGATGACTCAGATAATGATGCAAGCAAACTCGGTTGGAGGGCATATGGCCCAGTATGACAACTCGGAGGGGTTAACAACTAGATCGAAAAGATGAATGAAACTTGTGGAAGGTCTAGTGATCCAGGGAAGGAGGGTATGCCCCAATATGTGACAATGAATAAACTGAGAAACACAATGTCTCAAAACTACTGTACTCTAACATATGCTCATCCATCATGTAATGAAAATGTCCAACCTGAGATAGGTAATGCCAAACAGGACCATGTATCGTGATACCATGTCGACAAAAAAAAACTAACTAATGGATAAGAACAATGATGACCAATGCTTGAAATGCAAAGAGCAAACAAAATCAACACTCATCGTGCCAACTGTCAAAATGAAAGCATCATCACTAATAAGTCAGCAATCTGTCAGGCCCTGCCATCATGGAAGATGTTGAACCTAAAGTCCAAAAGATATATGAAAACACAACCAAGGTGATCGAGGATTGATCTATATCTCTTTCTAATCGAGAGAGAGGTGAGGACATGTGTCACGATGGGATGTGTAGGATAAAAGAAAGTGATGATTCGACTCTAGTAAAATAGAAAGCATGAAAGTATCAAGGGTGAAATGTCTGAGTACAAAATGAAAGGTATGTCAGTATCTGAGATCATCCAAGCATGCCGAGAAGACTAAACCCGAGGTATCGATAGCTCCATAACCCATCGTAAGCAACAATCACAAACAGGAAGTCAAATCCCGATGTCAAAACATCCAACTAGGTGGCTATGCCCTAGTATGCAATGAGGACAACATGAAATAATCCAATGATCTCCATATCACCCGTCAGATGCTCCAATGTCAAGAATCAATCTAATCCCCCTCCAAAAGATGGACATGCCCCGGCGTAAAGGAACCAAATATGGTGGCTATGCTCCAATAAAAATGCTCCCCATCCTGGCTATGCCCCAATGTAAAGTAATGTATCCGAGTCAACAAATCAATCAATCTTTACTCTTGGTGCCAAAACGGAAACATCTCAACATAATCCATATGAATCAAAAATCCCCGAGCTCTATGAGTACGAATGAACTGGCTATGCCCCAGTATAAACCATCTGAAGTCATTATGCTCCAATGAAAAATCAAAGTCTATCACCAATGAGAGGGTTGCGCCTCAAAGTAAATCGTCATCTCAAAAATCAACTATCAATGAGTGGAACGTGTCCTAATGCAGAGTATCGAGTAGAGTGACTGTATCTCCAATAAAAGCGCTCTCTGAAATGGCTATGCCCCAGTGTAGGGTTATCCAACAACTCCTAATCCATCATAATCCAAGTGAAGAAGCGAACTAACTATGCCTCAGTGCAAAGCATCATCCCAAAAGAAAATGTCATCGATGAGCGGGGTATGCTCCAGTGTAGATAACATCGCCTCTGAAAATCCATCACTGATAAGAGGGGTATGCCCCAGTGTAAATCATCATGTCAACTCCCCATCCATCATGCTCCGAGAAATAACCTTTGACTAAGCTCGAGTATTGCCCACGTGCGAACTATCAAACACAATGTGAAGTCGTGGCCTCAGGGTGGTCTTCATACACGGGACGTAACATAGGCTAAGGTAATAGGATGAAAGAAACGAAAGGAAACTAGGCTCAAAGATCCCAATGATAATAATCCTCATACCCCTCATGCATGAGATGCAATGCGTAGAACCCCACACGAAAAGTGATGATAAATGAATGGTCACATCGAAAAAGAAAGAATAAAGTGTGGATGCTGAACCCATGTCAAACATCAAGCAGGATGAGAAAATAATTAAATCAGGTGAGGTAGGGTGAAACGGAGGAATAAAATAAAGATAGAAGAAGGTGAAGAGATAAAAAATGAGTGATGGTCAACCTGCATCAAAGCATGGAAAATAATCACATCCGAAATAGATGGAATGATGGATAAAGCAAGGATCCAGAGATATTAAAGAAAGGTCGCTCGCCTCTCTCACAAAAATGAATGGGCGACTCATACTCTCACCCAAAATATACCAAGATAGAATCTCAGAAAGAAGCTCTCATACGAACTCTCTTTAACACATGAACTCAATGAAGCAACCTGGCACATCCATACACATGCCCAATGAAGACTGATATAATGAATAATGCGCTATCCTCAATTTTTTTTTTTTTTTTTTTTGTGCATACTCTGATCAATAGTGAATGATCTCCCATGAAATACATAGCTAAATGAATAAAATCTCCCCATGTACTGATGTAACATGAATCCTCACTAACAAGACAACCTCTCAAAAATAAAATCTCTGAACCACTGCTCATAAGGCGAACAAATGAGGAAGAATGCGACAATCCTCCATGCAGTGACGTGTGAAAGACCACCACTCAAGGTGAAACAAAGATGATGTCGAGTAAGCAATGATGAAAGAAAAGACAGAGAACAAATATCACAAGTAGTGATATGTGATATCGGAAAATAATGATGAAATGATGTCCAAGTGGAAAATATCACAATGAAGAGTGAAGAATGAGGCTCGAATATGCATGTCAGGTTCGGAACTCATGACGTATCCAACCATAGCATGCAAGCACTACAGTGTCTCCAACCCGGTGTAATAGGTAAATGAGGTGATGAAAGAAAATGCTATGTGCTCGTGTGAGGCTCAAAGGGCTAGCAACGGGTAACTCTATATGCGAGAATGATAAAGTAAATAGGTTCATGAAATGATGACCATCCATCCTTTGACCACAACCTCGAACATCATGCTTTCAAGATCTCACATGGCCAACACTAAAGACTGGCATCTGTCCAACAAAGCCATGGCGACTCCTCTGAAATCGTGTGAAAGCTCTCACTAATGCTCTGTGATAACCGTCAATGTCCTCTGACAATCACCTCACTCTATCATCATATGCCACTCACCAACGTCTCATAAAATCAGTCTCTCTAATCATATCAAAACACCTGAAGTCATATGCAATGACTCAAATCTGAATGCCCCATAACGATCCCTCTACCTCAACAATATCATCAAGCAGTCAAACCACTCTCTCATCATGATCCGTCTATCATCGTATAAAGCTCACCTCAGGTCAAACCATCTCGGGCACCACCTGGTCAGATCAAGGAAATGAATGGAAAGAATAAGCGATGGTACTGTAATATACGAAGGCGAATAGGAATGGTAAGGTCGTATAATGGTACCAAGGGGTTAAGCCCAAAATGGGTAGGTCATCAAGTCCACAAAGTCAAGGTACGAATATGAATATGGTACTGCTCTAATCAAAAGGTGAAATGGGTCATAGTCTCAAACTCCCTATGTTGATCTCTTGATCCTAGGTCAATAGGCTTAATATCCTCCATGATAGGTCAGGCCAAAGTGATCATGATGTAAGTGAAAGATGTCTCATATCGAAAGCATAACATACATCAACACAAGATATGTAAAACACACTCACGAGAAAAATGCCACATACTCAGATAAAATATCATATCACTAAATGAACCAACGAGTACATCATGTGTGAAATGATAAAGGACTACAAATGACCAGATTCTCAACATGAACTACAAACGACCCTAAACCAAAACCAAACAAGACTCAACAAAGCAAAAATGACTCTGACGAACTAAAAACAGGACTCAACAAAACGAAAATGACTCTGATGATGACCATAATCAGGATGAAAAGGTGCTCTGAAGTGAACTGTTGCAAAGTGATGTATCCATGTCGACTAAACCAAGTCCTCAACCTGGAATATCTCAAAATACCATGCAGCCATCAATACCATCAACATCCAAATCAATCTACTGAAGACTAGGAGGAGGAGGAATTGCATGTGTAGAATGCGTAGGTAGAGGATTGGTGGTCACGCTTAGTCCAGCCAAGTTGACCAACTCTGAATCGATCAAGTCCTGTATTGCATGATGGAGTGCCGAACAACACTCAGTATCATGCCCTTGCATCTGATGATATAAGCAATGCTTATGGGAGCGAAAATGTGGAGGAATAGGCTGTGGCGCCAAAGGAACGATCAAACCACCATCTCTGAGCTTCTCAAAAGCTTTAGTCAAGGTCATGCCCAATGGAGTGAACTGTCTCGCGGGCCTCTGTGCATATGGTCTAGGCGGTGGGTGAATTGTGGCTCTCGGATATGATAGTCGTGGCTGCATGCTGGTCTGAGCAATGTAAGGCTTTTGAACATAAATTGGCTGATACTAATACTGTGGATGAGATAAATGAGATCTGACTGTAGGAGGTCTATAAAGTGAGTAATGCGCAGGCCTCTGATGTTGATAGCTAATAGAACCAATCTCTCCAGATCTACTAAATGATTCAATCGACTTCTTCCCCTTACTATTGGGGGAAGGAGTAGTATTTGTCCATATTCCTCGAGCGATGGCCTCCTCAACACTGAAAGCTGCCTGAACTAGACTTCTGAGGTCCTGAAATAGGATGCCCACAAGACGTCTTGCAAACCTCGACTGTAGGTTTTGAAGAACCATATCAATATGATCCTGTTCCTTAGGCCGATCTATCATACCAGCCACCTTTGCCCTCCAACGAGTGACAAAGGAAGAAATAGACTCCTCTGGCCTCTGTCTGGTGGCCTCCAACTCTCCTTTAGATACATCAATATCGGCACTGAAAGTGAATTGAGTCAAGAACTCATGAGCCACATCCTCCCAAGTGCGGAGTCTCGAAGGCTCAACTGAAGCAAACCATCTCTGAGTTGCTCCACTAAGTGACATGGGGAAGAGGGCCACCAACTGTGCATCATCTATCCCATGTGCTCTCATGACTGTGCTATATAGTCTCAAATGGATCTTGGGACAACCAATCCCACTATAGCGCTCAATATCTGCCATGCAAAACTTGGCGGGCAAGCTAGCTGCCGATATACCATCTCTGTCATCCCAAGTCAAACCTCCATCCTGCAATCTGATCAGTCTCATCCTGGACTCAAGCCTCTCAACCCTGGCCTCCTGCTCGGCCAATCTAGTATCCTCAATAGTAGAAACCATAGGAGGCGGCACTGTGACAGTGGGTGGTGGAATGGTCTCATAATGATTCGCCAAATGGAATGGAGTACCAAGTGAAACCCCAGGTGGACGAGCCTGTGCTGTCTAAGATGCATGAGGAACCGTCTCATCAGTGACCATGCCAAGTGGATGAGGATCTTGACGAGAACTTTCTATCTGATCCAAGTGTCTACTGACTCCGGCTATGAACTCTTGAATGGAAGCACGTGTGGAAGCTAACTCGTCTAACATCTCGACTGAACTGTCTGAACTCGGATATGAATATGCTCTAATCAATTGACCTCCAACTCTCCTCCAAGAATGTGACTCCAGACTCAACCGACTCCTAAACTGACTCCCTACAATGCAAAAAAAATGGATGAAGGACACGAGATAGAACTTTAAAAGACAACAATACAACATGCAAGCACATGGTCCTGAGGTGGCAATCCGAAATTTGGATGTATGACGAGAACTTTAGAGTCATAAAGGTGTCCACTACGAGATCGCTAAGAATGTGACTAGAGAATTCCTATCAATGATCTAAGATAAAAGAGGTGTGAAAAACACGTTATCGCGAGATCAATACTCCATCTATAACCACATATCATTGACTCAATCTTCGACTTGAGCTCCATAAAGAGAAAATACGATAAAAGAGATCAAGGCAAATCTTTCGAAAAATGTGTGAATGTGAAAATGTGCCTTTCACCTTTTTGTAATGAAAATATGAGCGTCGACTCGAAAATTGAATTAAGGATCAAACAAAGAATGAGGTATCGGGCTCGTGATAGGTGTACAGTGTGAAAAGATGATCAATGAACATATCCTAAAGCATCGAGTGAGTGTCAACAAAGTGAAAGAATGTGTCAAGCCAAGAAAGAAAAAACGAAAGCCCTAGGGAGAAAGCATGACAAACTCATCGAGTAAAAAGAAACAAACTAAGGTGACATGACAAAGGATGATCCAACCGATACTCAAACTCAAACCGACCTTTGAGCACTCTCAATTGGAGACTAAAAAGAGGGAGTGTCGAATCCGAACTATGACTACAGAAGCTTTGAAAGCCCTTAGATGCACCCATGTGTAAGGAGGGAGTCCTAATCGAAGGATCTACGGCTCAACCTACCAGGTCAAGGTGGCTCTACATGGATATGGGTGGACTTTAAAATATCCCTAGCAAAAGCGATCGTACCCTTCGGCGGTACGCAACCCTTTGCACGCCTCCGAAGAGACGGGGCGCTTCCATGCAAGGTGGTCATCACCTCCACACATGCACTACCTCGACATCCCAAGGGGTTTCCTATGGTGAAACCTCTCACAACTTTCAACACTCAGTGGTGGACTAGTGTGCGCAATGATGGTGTGGGTGCATCTGAAAACCCTAAGAAGCTAAAACGGAAAGAAGGAACACCCTTGCCACGCAAATATCCATGAAACCTAGCTCTGGGCTATACAGGTCTTCAATAATCGAACTCCAATCGACATCAAAGTGTCACTTTCCTCCAGAATGCTCCTGTACATCAATATAGCCCGTCGCTAGACCCTATTCCTAATCTCTGACTCAGTTAGAGAGCAAGCACACAGAAGGTCTCACATTTGCAATAGTGAGAACTAAAATGAAAGGAATGACCGAAACCAAGAGAATTGGAGGTAGGGGGATAGGTGTGTGTCTCACATAGACAAGCAACTCATGCAATTTGATTACTACTCAAAAAGTGTTATTTTATAGCTTGTAATTAACTCTTTTAAACACTTTTGAATAGTAGTTATTACCTTTTAACTCAATTTTCATGTTAAGGACCCTTGCAATCGTTTCTAATCAAATTGTGTTAAGTTTTGGTGTTTTTGATAACTTTTTGATCACCAAAGCAATCTAAGATGAGGGAGAGCTTTATATAATCCATGGCAAAGGAAATGGAAGCTCATTTACACGAAGAATCCAAGCTTTAGAGCTTCGTAGTTCTTTGCCAAAAGCACATCAAGAACGCAAGGAGGAGAAGCAAAGAGAGAAATCTAACATGAAGAATTTAAGAGGACAACAACTATTGGACACATTTCGAGTACTTTCTGGAGTGTATTTTATGCATACTAGATGTTGTTTCGAATCTCGGGAAGTCAGGAGTCCAATGCTTCAAATGGTGCATGAATTGGAGTTGAAACGAAGAAGTTATGGCCATTTGAAGACAACTGCATCAAGCTGTGCGAAATTTCGTAGCTCAATCACATGGAAATAAGAGAAGTCATGCAACAAACAGTCATGCAAAATAGGTATATATCATCCAAATCTACACACAAACTAATCAAGAAGAATATCTGGCAATGATAGCATGCTCCATGATAATCAAGATAATATATAACCAAGAGAATCAATCATGTCAAATCAAATGATATACAATGGCGAGTCTATACATGTGAGGTGATCAAAACAAACATGGCAAAATCAAGTTACTATGGTAAGCAAGGTAAGATGATCAATCAACATAATCAGCATATCAATGTCTCAAAAAAAGTATAGCAATGAAGTACGGGAAAAATCGCCACAATCGGAATCCTTAATCAAGATAAACAATCATCATAATCAGCATGTTCATAACCTAAGTAAAAACAAACACCCAAGCATGCATCCAATGATATCGGCAACTCTCAACGTGCAATCAAGAAATAGGTACCCACTGATCAACTCATCAAACGCCACATTTGCTTCATCCTAAGTTCAAGCTTGACCCTCTAAACAATCCCCAACAGAGTCGCCATTTTGTGGACCCTGTATTTCGGCTCATGCATTTCCCACTCGATGGCGAGCTCGATTTTTATTTGAAAAATGATTTTTATTGATTAAAAAAATGACTTGGAGTCACCACTTATTTTTGTTTTATTTTTAAAGGGTAAACAAAATAAGAAAGAAAAACCCTAAGTGTGACTCCTTATTTTGGAAAAGGTGGTCTGTGAAAAACCAGATTGGGTTCGGAGGTCAGGTTACTTATCGGGAAGGTACGGTAAAGACCGTAACACCCCTCTAAGTCCCTAAAGTCAGGTCTCTATTAATAAAATAAAGCAATCATGGCAATTGATGAGAGAATCAATGAATACTCGAATCGATCATGCACATATGAGTATTAGAATATGTATAGAGAATAACCAAAGTAAAAGTGGATGCGTACCTGAGCGACGGGCCACAATAAGCTATCAAAAAGTGAAGTTAATGCACAATTAAGAAATAATTCCGAGCATGTCATAGAGCAGAATAACATCAATCATGCATGACAATTAAATCAATCAAACAATCAATCAATTATAAATTCACTTATGTGGGGCCCCCACCAAAGCTCGTTTTATTTTAGCATGAATTAATTCCAATAACTCCATTATTCGGAATTATGTGATTTAATCTTTGCTTATTTTTAAACATTTTAAAAAGCAGAGATGTGAGAATTTCTCGCCGGAAAAGAAAATAGCGGGAAAATTTTTATTAAAAAGCGGGTTTTTGGAACCTAAGAAAATACTAAAGATGAAAAATGGGATAGTTGAAATTATTAACAAATAGAAAAAATAAAATAAAAATATATATAAAATAAAATAAAATAAAATAAAATAAAATAAAAAATAAATAAATAAAAACTGGAAAATTATTTGAAAAAGAAAAGACAAAAGATTTGGAAAAAATTATTTTTAAAAACCAATGACACGTAGCCTCAATGAGGCCATGCGAAACATACAAAAGTGGGTCGTCAAAGTTGATTTCAAGGGTCTTCTGGATTTCTTTTTGCATGCTGCCCTTTCACAGTTTCAAATTTCATACCATCAAGCCCATTTACCGCGCAATGCATCTCCTTCTTTCTTGTATTGAAGCCATTGTTCTCAGAATCTCCAGATGAAACTGTGAGCAAGCAGTCAAGAGACTCAAGAGAGCCCGTTGTAGAAACACCAGCTGTGCCATCTTGGAAGCCATTAACATAGAACTTGACAACTGCTTTCATCCTGGAAAGTTTATCTGGGTGATAATTCACATGAACAATGACTGGCTTCAGCTTTTTTAGTTTAGCATACTTCCTCACCGTCTTGAAGAGGACCTTACTATTCATAAAGAGATAGAAATCCATAGCTCTCCTGGAAGCATGAAGTCCAGTGTACCCAGGATGTGAAGGGAAAAAGAGCTTCTCATTGAAAACAGCCTGGTCTCATGCTTTCGAGTGAGCAAGCCTGTCAGCTACACGATCCAAAAGCTCAATTGAAGGAATTGTAGGTCTTATGTAGAAGAAGCCAGAGTTATATACCCATATCCTCATGGTGTGAGCATATCGAGCCTAACCCGTAGCTGGTTCATCAAAGACATCATTATATCCATAAGCTGTATAGTTGTTGTGACCATCAGTCATGGATTCCACATCAGAATCACGATAAAGATAATCAAATGGATTTTGCAAGTAAACTATATCAATATCTGAGAGCAGAACACTGTAACCCAACTGCAAGAACTCCCTCAAGATCCAAAACTTCAGTCCTGAGACAGCATGGTTACCTCCTATTCTTGCAACTGAATCAATACCTTCATCTGGGTCTCTCTTGTATACTGGGACATTATTAAATTTGCATATATTTTCAATGTCATCATCTAATGCCACAACCAGGTAATTGGGTATACCCACTCTCTTGATGTTAGTGAACCACACCTCCAATTATGATTTCACATTTGAATTGGTGAGAGCAACTATAAGCTCTTTCCTCATAGCAACTTCCTCCGAATGATCACCGGGACTGGATATCTTCCAATTGGCAACTCTTGATGACATGCTTGTATGTCTGGGGTTTGTCGAAGTGATGGATGACGGACCAAACAGTGGAGAGCGGCACGTGGACATGCTTAGCGAGTAGGGAAGAGCACTGACCTGGGCTAACTTGGTATTCCCACTGGCTTGGTATCACTTCTCCATTGATTCCACTGATGTTGATGCCAGCATAATGGCACGCTTTCTCCAATGATGTCTTCTGGGAACAACAATTGGTGGCTAGTAGTTGATACCACACTTGAATCCAGTAGGGCACCAATCAACAAGCTAGATAGTGCGCTTTGTCTTGACGGTGGCCACAGCTGCATTCACGCCCTTGGGCACCACATTACCTCGGTACATCAGACAACATGCCATGTACTTGCCATGGCGTGGGTCACATGTAGCCATCATAGACGAGGGCTCAAAGGCATTGTTGATGATTTATGAGTGGAGGGCATGCAAGGTGGGGTAGCCTTGGTAGTG
The DNA here is from genome assembly GCA_030345155.1 of Vitis x doaniana. Taxonomy (NCBI): domain Eukaryota; kingdom Viridiplantae; phylum Streptophyta; class Magnoliopsida; order Vitales; family Vitaceae; genus Vitis; species Vitis x doaniana. The sequence continues at coordinate 10,783,887 of CP128335.1, forward strand.
GAGACAATGGTGTGGGATAGATCGATATGGGTACAGGCAATGAACATGAAGGTGCATGAGGGTTGGAATGGGTGGCATGGAGGTGGGTGCGAAGAATGGGGACCTTTTAATGGAGGGTTTTGGCTGTGAGGGGTCTGGATATAGCTGCGGTAAAAAGTGAGCATGGTGCCTTATTGGAACAGACGACACTGCAAGAGACAAGCTCTGCAAATTATAAGAAAATCAATCCTTACAAGTCACGTGGCTACGCATGCTGAATTAGTTTAGGCAAAACAATCGAGAATAAATTGCTTATAAAACCCGATGTTGGACTGTCCTGAAAACTGAGAGGCTTCTAAATTCATCTCTAAGCACAATACTGACATGTTGTAGATTTGAATTAGTTTCTCTAAGACGTTTCAGGATTTCTGCTCAGGAATTACCACACTTCCATTCTTTTTAGATCAATCTTCACACAATTTATTTGCCCCTTTGTAGCAGCTATTAGATGCTTTTCAACTTGGCATATATTACCTCTGATTCAAATGACTTCAGAAGAACAGAACCAAACCCATAATCCAAACCTTGGAAAGCAAGAGCCTAAGCTGTGTAATTCCAACCAACATCTTTGACAACCAATGACAAACATGTAGGCCACTAAAACCATGAAGTAAGCACCAGGTGCAACCAAGCACTATCCCCAAGAAATAATGAAACTAAGAAATGATTTAAGAACCGGGTACAGAGAGCTGAGAGGTCCCAGAAACAGAGCATACATAATCACAATCCAATTAATATCCCGACTTTAGTCTCCTTACATTTGCACCTTAGTAGTCCTTTGCTCTCTCAGGCAGGGATGACAGAACTAGTGCGCACCATAGATGAGAACCAGGAATAAGGGAAAACGACAAAACAAAGTACCAATAATAGGAGCAAAGTGAATCCATACAAGCCTCATGTCATTCATCAATCAATGAGCATAGATGAGGGTGAGTGAAATCAAATAAATATCCCATGGAATTGAAAACAAAAGAAAAACTAAACCTCCACATGATGCGTAGTGAAATTAAAATAGAGTTGTGCTACTCTCGAATCATCCCAAAGAAAATGAAGGAGATAGCAATTGAGCATAAACCATAAAACTAAGCACCAAGTCAAAAAATCCACAAAAAATATCTAGAAAAGAGAGAGAGATTATATTCCAACTAAGAAAAACCAAAGCATTCATGACAATCAGATTTTCCCCTTCTTCTTCAAGCTGCCTGCAACTCGCTCATCTTCCTAGTAACTTCAAAATATCTCAGGCTCTCCCCTCTCTTTGCTCTAGAAAGCCTCCTCTGAAGATCTTCCAAAGGCTGCAGTCCCTAGCACCCTCAGCCCTCCTCACAGAATATCCTCTCTAAAAAAAAATCTCCCCCTGTAGCCCTCTTAAAAAATCCCCTTCTAACAGCCAAAAGTAGCCTAAAACTCCCCTTACACGTCCAAAAAGCCTGTACCAAAAAGCACCACCACCCTCCCCTGCAGCTGCTAGAGACGCTCCTCCATAACGGCCTACAGATTCCCATGCAACGTGTCATCTTTTCATTTGCACCTCCAGCCCACTCTTGAGATTCATTGGCAGCCAACTACGAGTTGACAAGTGGATCATTGAGAGGCCTCCATCTAGTAAGAATGAGTTGCAGGAATATGAAAAAAAAAAAAAAACCGAGCCCCATATGGGGGTCTACACAACCCCTCAGGAGTAGTGGTAGTCTCGACCCTGATCTGACTCAAAGCTAGAATCAAAGCATCTTTATGAGTGTTAGAAGATGACAATAGGTTCCAAATAGATATACGAGCCTAAGTGCTTTGCAACTGTCTCAGAATCTCAGCGTCCTCTCTCCTAACCTTCTCATGAGAGATCGTACCCTCCAAATGTCTAGTAGCTATTAGGGGTTGTTGTCATACTACCCTACCCCCGTGAATAGCATACTATACATTTGGAGTATGAACCTCATCAACATCTGGAGTATAAACTTCATCAATATCTAAGATCAAAACAAATGGAGTTTGAACATTGCAACATGGGAAAATTAATGGCTCAACAATGTTCGAATGTACTGATGTCACATTAGGGACCGATCTAAATGTTGTGGGCATCCATTGGCCCAAAGTCATTCCGGCTACCTCATAAATCCCATCCACTACTATGGGCTCTGACTCGTCACAACTCAACATGTGAATATGATCATCAAACTCAGAAAGGTCAATGAAATGTATGTCATCGGCCGAAGGGGGAACTACCAATACTACAAAATTTTAAAATAATGACATTTCATTCCTTAACACTTTTAAAAAACTTCATTATTTGATATAATATGCTTTATTTTATGCCACTTATTAAAAGTGTCATTGTTTGACATACTATTGTCCCTTTAGCATGGTACACAATGACACTTATTGGAAGCATCATTGTTTGATATACTATTTATTAGAAGCATCATTGTTTTTGTTAACTAGTATTATTTTTCCTTGGCACTTCTATAAGTGCCATTGAATTTTACCTATAAATATATGGCTATCTCTGGAATTTTTCCTCTTTGCAATATGTTACCGCCAAACTTTCCCTCTATTTCATATCTTGAAAAACCAAAAAAATGAAGCCTTAATCTCATACCTAAAGGAACAATAACGATTGACGACAAGCTTCCAAAGACTCATAGCATATTCTTCTAGAGAATTTGGTCCCTATGTGTCAATTTTCGATGTCGCAAGTTGGGAGAAACCCTTTTCGTACTATGAAACACTTTTTGCAAGGGTGAAATCCAACACTAAGAAGCCATAACCCATTCTTCATTTACAAATCCCACCACTAAAATGCCTTAACCCTTTGGAGTAGCCTTACCTGACTTCAATAATTTCACAAATGGTCACCACTGGAAAATTTCCACTATGAACCAGTGTCATTGATGTATACCGTTGCATTCCCATATCTATAAGTGGTAAGTCCTCTTCACTCAATGTGTTTTGTTTTCATATTTTATTTTAGGGCTTTTTTGTGTTCCTATGATTTTTGGGATGATTGTGTGTGTTAAAACTCAATGTTTTTAGCAGATTAAACAACTACACGGGGAAGAGCCAAACAAAAATAAAAATGAAATAGGAAAAACGAATGAATAAGGGTGCTTTGGACTAGAACAAACTAAAGTTGCATGTGCTTTTAACATATTATTTTCACATAAACGCAAGGAGATTAGTTGTCCTCCCACATCCCATTACCCACCATCCATATTCTTGTTGTTCTGGATAATCCTCTTACACAAGCAAATTAAACAATATTTATACATCCATCCTTATTTGGGTTATTTGTCACTTTTGCGTATTTCCCTACATCCACCACAAAATGTAAAAAATAAAAATTAGAAAAGCAAGCACAAATGAGAAACCAATGAAAATAAAATACAAAGAGTAAAAAAATTTGATTTTTATAGTGATCTATCTAGGTATAATTTATATTATTTTGATTTCCTACACATGGGTCTTAATTGAATTGATTAATTTTCAAGTTACTAGCATGTGTGAAATGAAAGTGATCTTGTTGTTATTATTATATGCATCAAATCATTAAACTAATTTTGTTGCGATTTGGTTTAGGTCCATGGAAAAATGGTGTTTTTATGAGTAAATCCCTTCTTTACAGAAATGCATTTATTTTTATTTTTTTATTTTTTTATTTTTTTATTTTTTGGTTTTTCAAATATGTTAATCAAGACCACAAAAGTTTCTCAATCAATTTTGATTAATATATAAAAAAAACTTAAATACCTAAAATATATCATTGTGTTTATTGAACGCTTTTTTCTTCAAAAGTTCATTCATGGTTTGAATCATTTCTCATTCTAATTTTCTTCGTTACTTATATTTTGTCAAATAAAATGATGAGTTTTTTAATTTCTTCCAGATATTTTGATATGTGATATCTATTTAATTACTCTTGAAAAGTAGGCCCACAAACTTTAGATTTTTTTTTTACATTTCCAAGTGTTTCATACAAACAAAAGAAAAAAAATCTAAAAAAACATAAATGAGTTTAATTATGACATAAAATTAACCAAAACTCACTTGCATGATTGAGAAGGGAACAAGATGATGAGGACCCAAAATTCAAACTCATCATAATAGCATACAGGGATGTGATTTAACAGTTTTTTTTTTTTTTTTGTCACAAACACTGTCTCTGCTCTGTTACTCATCTGATTATCATAGTTTTAAAGGATTAAGTAAATTAACATCCTTTATTTTATTTTTATTATTTATATGTTGATTTTAGTTAACTTCATTTTTTTTTCAATTTTAATTGTGGTATTTTATTTTATGTATTCCACATTGCAGCTTATTTGACTTTGTTGTTATTGGGTCTGTCAAGCACATAGTGCACTTTTGGTTGAGGAGGAAGCAACTGTTTTAATTGTATGGGGTGTTGCTTATATATGTGGCTCATTGTGACTTGAGAATGTAAGTCTATTACTGGTTTTCAATTAATTTCTTATCATTTTCCATGTAGATGTCTGGTTTCCCATCTCATTTACTATTTTTTTTCTTGTCAAGATTGTGTGTGGGGGTTTTTTTTTTTTTTTTTTGATTCAAAAATTACAATATTCTTGAACTTGTCTTTGATAAATACATATCTTAAGATACTGGCTTTCAAAAATTTCACATGTGAACTATTCATCTATATAGAGAGACTGCTTGTATTGCCATAACAATCATTTATGCAATAAGTACATAGTTGAGACTGACCATTGAACATGTATGCATGCTTGTCTATTCAAACCATATTAGTGTAAAAATTACAAGAACTACCTCCTACTATAGTAAACATTCCAACACAAATTATCTTGATAAAACTACATCAATACCACACCAAACCAAACAAAAAATAACTGTCATCAAACCTCGACTTTATCACCTTTAGAAGTTGGAAAAAAATTTCAAAATGGCAGGTGCCATGGCAAATATACTTACATGCCATCCCTCTTTATTCTATAATCAAGATACTTCTTCAATATTTTGTCAACAATTGGAACTCGAGGCAATTTAACAAGTTGCAAGAAGAAATCAATGTATAAATCAATCAAATACAAAAAGTTTCTCCTAAGTAAGAGGTTATCTTAAAGATTCCTATAAATGGAAAAGGGACATGCCAATCAAAATATAAATAAATAAATGGCATAAGAACTAAGTATACATCATGAAGATAAATAAATGGCATAAGAGTTAAGTACACACAAGTAGTTGGGATTTCTTATTTCTTATAAAAAATGAAGAAGATAAAATTAGAACCATCACAAGCTACAAATGATCTAAAATCCAAACATAAAAAAGATTAACCTGGATATACTAACACCACCAGTTCACTATCTGCTCTTGTATAGAGCCATACTATCTCTAAAGTTATAGTGGTTAAAAAAAACAAACAAACAAACCATTCACTACCTTAAACTCTTAATCCCACTGTCCCTAAGATTTTGATGTTTGCCCATATCGGGCATGTAATGCTTTCTCTGATTGCTAAACCATTGGAAACACATGACAATTTGGTAGCGGAAGTATAACCAGAAATCAATATGGTCACATAGTCTTTTCTATTCTATCCTAACTGACTGTTATGGTTAAAGCTTCTAAGAAAAATGTATTCACTCCTCTATTAGTGCTCAGGGAATCAAAGCTTGGGTTTTGAATTGGAAGAAAATATTCTAACCAAAATGGTTGATTTCACCTTGAAATGTTACTTGACCTCTTCTCTGACCCCTCAGGCTTTTATATTTTAGTGTATTTATTTATTTTTTATCATTTTCCTTTTCAGTTTGGAGGTTCCACTTTTTTTCATCCTTTGACAAATTTGGGTTCTTATAGAAAAAAATTCATGGTATGGGAAAAGAATCATATCTTCTAGAAAGCTTAATGGGCTTGTTTTTTTAAGGTGTTACTAGTAGAAAGGAGAATTAGAGATTGATATTGCAAAATAGAATTAACTATATGGATTATTTTTATCTATGAATGTTTACGTTTTTTTTTTTTTTTTGTCATTCTTTGTTCATCTTGTTGGGACCCCCTAACTAAAATGTGGAGACCAAAATTCAAATAAGTTGTTAGCTCATGCTTTAAAAATTGCCTTAATAGATTTGAATTTGACATGTCATTTGTTACCATTTTTAGTGTTGTTTTGGGGATGGTAATTGATCAATTAAGATTTGGTAGATTTATAATTATGTCTTCAGCCATTATTCAAGTAGAGATGATCTTCCTATTTATTAAATCATGTCTTCTCCATAATTTTGAAAGAAATATGCTCAACTTTATCTATTAAAGAGTCATTGTCATCATTCTTTCATATTGACATGGTGAACCACTTCCATTGTGTCTAATCTTATTTATATCTGAAAATAATTTCTATTGTTGATTGCAATCATCTGGGTGTTTTGCTCTATATTGGTCTTCTTATGTATTAATTCTGGAAAATGTGTGTAGCTGCAAGAGGTAAGAAGTGGAAGAATGACTGCTGCTAAGGTAAATTCTTGGATTGTCATTGCCTGAAGCAAATATAGAATGATTGAGTTTTTGTATTTAGATATATGGGTGTGTATTGTTGGTGATCATTATCCTAGTTCTAGTGGCAAAAAGTTTGCAGGATTTTCTGGTATGTTGTAGCATGTAAAATTGCATTATACAGTATTTTGATGTCTTGAAATTTATGCCTTTATTTTCTTCCTTCTTGTTAATAGGTGATTGCTTATCTTAGCATGTGTAGGGGGTTTTCTATTAATGGATTTAATTTGGTCCACCTATGGGCACTTTATGCCTAGCCCCAGATTTAAAAGATATGCAATTGGCTAAAGTCCTAAGACATATTAGCATTTGTTAGCTTGTAACTGGAAGATCTTCCAAGATGAGAGAGATCATATTTTAAAGAAAATGCAAAAAGATGTAGTCCTCTTAAGATGCAAAGTAACATATTTCCTACATGGATGATAGTTTTGGTGGATGTTTTATCATCTGGGATTTTTAATTCTATTGGGTTCCATTGTCCTAATTCATGATTACCTTTTCCACCTAGTATAGTATCTTTAGCAGGCTTGAGACATTTTGCTTTTTCAATTCATTTAGAGAAAAATGATCTTACAAGAAATCTCTTTGTTGTTTCCATTGACCTTATTTCACATTCTAGCCTAACTTTCTGTTCAATCCCTCAGCATGGAACCAAGTACATTTCTACTAACCTGTCATGTATAAGACTTGAAAGTGCTTTTTAGTTTATGAGTTTCTCTTTATTAGAATTTATTTGGCCAGGTTTTCCATAAGCAGATTGAGGTTTCCTAAACTAAGTTTGTGTTTTCTTTATTATTTGGAAAGGGGATCCATACCAATGGAGAAGCTCGCGAACATCCAAATTCCGCCAATACTGAAGAAGCAACTAGTTGATGATTGTGAATTCATTACTCATCTGGGCAAGGTAGTTATATTCTAAATTCAACACGAGGCCTCAATTTTTCAACCTATTAGATGATGCATGATAATATATATATATATATATATATATATATATATATATTTATTTATTTATTTTTGGAATCGAGTAACTATATGATAATTTATATTTCACATTCTTTTTTATTCTCTTGGCATAATGGTTTTCTTGTGATAGTTTAGCTCTTTGTTTCCTTATATTTCAAGGGAAACATATCCACTATCAACACATATTTATGGATCATTGGTTCCACCCAAAGTGTATAGGCTTTAGTTCATTAAAATTTATGGCTATTTTCTTATGATAGTTTAGCTCTTTGTTATGGAGGCTACCATATGTAATAATTTAGATTTCATTGAATTTTTTGTTGTACATATTTCTTCAAGAATGACATCATACCCTTATTCCCACACAATCAATCTCCAACCACCTTTCTACCACCACCATTGTCACCATTAAGGCTGCCATATGCTTTCACAACTTCTAAAAGAAGGGAATGCGGTTCCTTTTCCTGTATCCACTTATTAATTACTAAGTTAAGTATGAAAAAATTCAATAAACCATTCATTAAGGAAACCATCAATATTTGATTTTAGCAGATAGTTGAACCACATGTGTTTCGTTTTCCTTGGTGAGAAACAAGTTTTTCTTTTATGAGAAAAAAAAGGAGTATGATAGACAGGAAAGTTATTTACATGAAATGATAGAGGTCCTTCCATCATAAATACAAACTAAACAATGTTGGAGAAAATAAGGAGTCCAAAATTTCTCAATACAAAGAAACTAAAAATGTAAAAGAAATAGGGGCAAAGTGGATGTGGAGGGAGATGATCTTCCTTGGTCTCATTTTGATTTGACATGGCATTTTCTAGGAAAAAGATTTCTCTTTCTTTATTCTATTTGTCATCAATTTTTATTTTTACTTTTGGTATTTCAGGTTTAAAAAGCTAAGTTTGCAGATCTTGGACATTTTTCATAGTTGTCAATCAAGGTACATAGACTTGGTAACTTGATTCAATGACTAAAGGAGACTTTATACCTCTTATAAGTTTATACAGAGAGTAGGATTAATGGATCAAACCTAAGTTTGATGGCCTTCTTACTAAGGAAAAATAAAAAAAGTATGAAGGCCTTCTTTTTTCTTTGAAAAAAAATACTCATATATTATGAAATAAAACCTTATGTTTCTCCAAAATCAAGGTCAATCACACTCACATCAAAAGATACCTACAAAAGAAAATAAGAGAATGACTTCCATGTCCTTTTTGATTTGCATTTAGTTTCACTTTGTGTTTTAAAACATCTTACCATTTATAGATTTAAATTTAATTTTTATTGCATGTATATTAGTTAAGCATAATTTGTTTCTTTTATTATCAATTTTTTTTTTAAATGTATACAAGTAAAAAATATCAAGTTCAAGAGTGGATATGCAAACAACAGGAATACTTTTGGCTAGAAATACTGTTAGCTTCTTCTTATTCTTCATGTAATATTATTTTTGATAAGAAATTTAGAGACCTTGTTTTTTGGTACATGTGTACTTGATTTATGTTGAAGTTGGAAAATATGCTTGTTGTAAATATTTTGATACATTAACAAATTTGCGTATTAATTAACTATGTAGACATTAGTTCTTTATCATGATATTATTCCTAAATTTATTCAAATTCTTTTGGAAGATATAGTTATTAATATTAAAGTTATTGTTTTGTACTTTATAAAAAATCATGCAACCAAAATTATATATAATATGACATACAAAATATATCATTTCAATAAGGGGATTTTCAGTATTATTATCCACATACGATGACACTTTTTTTAGTGTCAAAATAAACTAATGATATTTTGGACATTCCTTGGCGCTAGTGTAAGTGTTAACATAGGTAGATCAATAATGATGCTTTTCAAAGTGTCAATATAGATCAATCAACAATGACACTTTTCAAAGATAATGAACATTAAAGATGACGCTTTAAAAGTGTCAACATTGAAAATTTGGTGGAAATAATGGCACTTAAAGAATGTCATGCTTTTGAAAAGATGAAACTTGAATCAGCGTCAATGTAAGTGCTTTTATAGATGATGCTTTCTAGAAGCGACAAGGTTTCTTGCACCCATTCCTTAACAGGGACGACAAGGACGCTTTCGAGAAGCATCATCTTATACATCGACTAAAAAGTGTCATTATTGCCATTTTTTCTTATAGTGTACGTGTGTAATAAGGGATGGTAATGGGTTGGTGGTTACACTCAGCTAACCCAAGTGAACTAAACCCTAATCAATCAAGTCCTGGATGGCGTGTCTCAAAGCAGTACAATGGTCAGTCTCATGCTTTGGCCCTTAATGATATACACAATGTAAATCCATCCTGAACTGTAACGGGATAGGTTGAGGCAATGACTTAGGAGCAAGAGTTGTCAGTAACCCAACATCTATAAGCTTCCAAAGAGCATGGCTCAACGACATACCCAACTGCGAAAAATGTCTTGGTGTCCTTAAAGAAAAATGAGCAGAAGCCTGTGAAGCTGGAGGTCTCACTACAATTTGTGTTGCATACTATGGTTATACTGGGGTAGGATATGAAGCCAGAGGTCTCTTTGTACCATGTGCAGCATAACAAAGCAGTGCTAGAGTGAGAGGTAAGTAAGCATGATCATATGGCTGAGGAGGTGCTCGTGGCCTGTACTGGTGAGGTGAATAAGGACTGTCCAATTGTAACTTAAATTGGTACTAATCTCTGAGCACTCTCAATTAGAGACTGAAAAATAGAGGACTAAACCCAAACTATAACTAAAGAGGCTCTAAAGGCCCTCAAATGCACCCACGTGTAGGGAAGAAATCATAGTTGAAGGATTTAAGGCTCAACCTACAAGGTCAAGGTGTCTCTAAAAGGGGAATGATGGACTTTAAAATATCACTAGCAAAAGTGATCATACCCTCTGGTGGTACGCAACCTCCTACACGCCTCCAAAGAAATGGGGTGCTTCCATTCAAGGTGGTTATCATCTCCACACATGCACTACCTCGACATACCAAGGGTTTTCCTATGGTGAAAACTCTCTTGACTCTTCACACTCAGTAGTCAACTAAAGTGCACAGTGAGCGGTGTGGGTGTGTTAAAAAATCCTATGAAGCTAAAGCAGAAAATGAAACACACTAGTCACACTAATATTTATGAAACCTAGCTCTGGGTTATATAGGTCTTCAAATATCATACTCCAATCAGCATCAATATATCCACTTCCTCCAGAATGCTCCCAAACATCGATATAGCTCGTTGCTAGACCCTACTCCTAACCACTAGCTCAACCAGAGAAATAAGTACACACAAGGCCTCACACTTGCAAATGTAAGAACAAAAAAAAAAAGGGATGGCTGAAACTAAAAGGTTGAAGGTAAGGGGATAGATGTGTGACCCACACAGACAAGCAACATGCAATCATATAGGAGAAGAGTAGTCATGCAACAAGTAGTCAAACAGAGCACAAGTATATCATCCATGTCCACACACAAGCTAAACGAGAATACGACAATCAAGATGAATAGCAATAACGATAGCATGCTCAAAGATGATCAAGATAATATACAAACGAGTGAATCAACACTAAGACAAACAAGATATACAACAGTGTGAACATACATGTCAAAGTGAGCAGGATAACTATGGTTAGAGCAAAATCAATATGCTAAGACAAGCAAGAGAATCAATCAATATCATCAACATGTCAATGTCCCAAATGGATATAGTAATCAAGCATAGAAAATCATTCCATCAAAGCTCTCAATATGCTATGATCACTCAAGCATAAAAAAGCATAAAGAGAAGGTATCCATCAATCGACTAATCAAACACCACATTTGCCTCAACTTAAGTTCAAGCTTGACCTTCATCAATCCCCAGTGGAGTTGCCATTTTGTGGACCCTGCATTTTGCATGATGCATTCCCACTCGATGGCGTGACTCGTTTTTTATTTATGAAAAATTTAATTTTTGAAAAGACTTAGAGTTTCTACTTATTTTTATTTTATTTTTAAAGGGAAAAGAAAATAAGAAAGAAAACTCTAAGTGTGACTCCTTATTTGGAAAAGAAAGTCTGTGAAAAACGAAAGTCAAGTCCAAGGATTAGGTTACCTATTGGGAAGATACGATGAAAAATCGTAGCATTCCTTTAAGTCCTTAAAAACAAGTCTATACTAAATAAGGTGAAGCAACCGTGACAATTGGTAAGGAAATCAATGGATACCAAGGAATAGTCACATAATGGAAGCAAGTCATGCATGAAGAATAGATAGACACAGTGAGAGTGAGAGCATACCTTAGCAGCAAGCAATAAGGTGCTATCCTGAAACGAGGTTAGTGCACAATAATGAATATAAAATATATCGCATGTGTCACAAAATAGAGCAAGAAACCATCAATGTCAATTATACACTCCATTCAAATTATTTTTAAAGAAAAAAATCATGGATGTTGGGCCCCTACCAAAGCCCAATTTATCTTTGCATGAATTAATTATACAAATTCCATGATTTTTGGAATTATAAAATTGTATTCATGCTTATTAAAAAAATATTTAAAAATCAAGGAAAATTGTGAAAGATGCTTACCGAAGAGAAAATGATAGCGAATTTTATTGAAATTGCATTTTTGGTGACCTAAAACACTAATGAAGAATGAAAAGTTGAAGAGTTGAAATTATTTGAAAACTAGAATTTTGAAAATTATTTGAAAACTGGAGTTTTGAAAATTATTTGAAAACTGAAGTTTTTTTTTTTTTTTTTTAATATTTGAAAATTGGAGTTTGGAAAAATAATTTTAACATCAAAAAATGAAGAAATAAGATGATGACATGTGGCCATTGGGATTTCATGCCAAAGGTGACCATGCATGGGTATAGAAGTGGGTTTAAAAGGTAAAGAGATGCTGACAGGAACGAGGGCTTGTTTTTTTTAGTCTGATATTTCATTCTGTCTTCTCTGCTTGTGCCACAACTACTATCATTTCTATAACATATTTGTTCAAATGATTTTACCAAACCATGTGCTCTTTGGCCATAAGGTGACCCCATTTTTGGTGGAGTTTTAGATAACAACTTGTTGGGTCCCCAAAGAAACAACTTTTTGTGTGTCTCTCTTAATCCATATTGCTAGTAACTCCAATTAAAAGGTTTTGGTTGCATCAATAGAAGCAAAGCTTTCATCTATATCATTACTTTGCTCTTCTTCAGTAGCATATTCCATGTCTATAGCCAGATGATTTGGTGTTAATAGGGTCTCCTTAAATCTGACCACATTGGAATGCTTTAAGGACCCTTAAGATCGATTAGATTCTAATTCGGAACTTCCCTGTTGCAATTATGAGTTTCAAGCTCACCAAGAAAATTCCAAAGAGTACTTGCCAATGGTATTTCGAGCTCCACTCTTTACACTGATTGTCTCATAAAGTGTGCACCGGTGCTCGGGTTTCTTACTGGCCATCATGATAGTATGTTTGCTCAGCAAATCAATATTCTCCAATGAGTCTTTGAGATGAAAATTCTCCATTACTACCATTCCCATACTTCATTAAAACTTGGACAAATGTTGCCTTTTTATTTTGATTGAATCCCAGTGTTACAAATGATCTGCTTTTACCTTTCATAAGGAAAAGTGGTTCCATATTGTACACTCGAGTTTCTTTCTGCAAGGCCTTATCTCAAATATAGCTAGTGTTGTTTCAATATCAATCAACTCAGCTTCATAGTTCTCTCTATGGGACTCACCAACCTCTACTTCACCAAGACAAGTGTTAGGAACTGCCAATTAAATTCCTCTATCTAGAAAATCTGATACAACTCCATAAGGACTTTGATATTCTGAAGAAGGTAGATTCGTAGAAACCAAGCTCTCAGTACCTTTACTTGAAATGCTTGATGTGATGTGTTGCTCGAATTCAGTAACTAATGCTTTCTCTATAGCCATAATAGCCATCCAATCGTCCTTACTACTGAGATTTACTGGGCAAGTTAAAACATCAATGGGAGAACTATTGGAAACTGAGCTACTAAGGACAGTTTCATGAATTCCAGACTATCTCTTACGAACTGTGATAGAATGAAATGTTGCAGAACTTGATTTGGCACCTCCAAGATAAACCTAATTAGAAACATCCCACTTTCTAGACCATTATTGGTCTAAACTATCTCTTTAGCCACTGTTTCTCCTACACCCCTCCTTTTATCCTTAAATTTACTTCTGGTAGTTCATGGGGGAGTTCATCTTCATTAGGCCTTTCCTTTGGTTGTCCCATTATTTCACTTTGATTGGGAACTTGAAAATTTGCCTTGGTATCCATTCCTACATGCATGTTCGAGAGTGGCTTAGGAATCCATGTTCCTTCAAGGAACTTGGTGAGAAAAGCCTGCTTGTGTCTCTGAAATCAATAGTAATAGCTAAACATTACAGTACTAAGATCATTTTTTAGTATTGATCCATAATTAGTGACTTAGAAGACATTGATGTCGTTTTGAGTGTATGGAACATTCCTAAAAGAAAACTATATCCACTGGTTAGGGTACCAGAACCTATGCTAGGTGGTGATGTCAGCTTGGAAGAAGCTTTTTGTGGATGCTTAAATTCGAATTCTAGTGTCTTGTAGTATCATGACATAGCTACGACTAAAACTCCCAAACCCAAAGAGAGTTAGTTGAGATTCCAGCTCACAAGAAGTTGATACATTTGTATTCACCAGCTGAAGAAGCCATATTCTTAGCCAATTTTATGTTCCTAAGGTTGTAAGGTCCACTGGTTGGAGTATGTGGCTGAAAGTATGGGGCAAGATACTAGTAGTGTTGGGGGACTGAAGCTGGGTGGCATTTGAGGAGTGGTTAAGGTGATGGGTTTTAGTGAGTATGAAGGATGAGAAGGTGGCAAGCTGGAATGGGACAAACTGTTAATGATGGTATGAAGAATGTGGGTTATGAGTGGTGGAATAGGTGGTGGAAGTGGTCGAAAAGATGGAGCTGAGTTGAACATTGATTTGTCCCCATTGCAGTCATGCCAGTTGATTCTGGCTCAGACGGGTGTTATCAACAAAATTTATAAAACCTAAATCACCTCACACTAGGGTAGCATAGCTAACATAGTATAGTGGCTCTAGGATCGTCCACAGAGATGGGTTTTCATCGTACAGTTGACTTAAATGAAGGAAATAAAATGGTGATTTTTCTTATGAAAATTAGTTTTTAAAGAAAATGGAATTGTAGTTGCAAAGATTGATTTTAAGTTAAGCAAAAACAATAAGTGAAATTAACTTATAAAGAAAAGGTCTCTTGGAGCTCTAGGTCACTAGGAACGGGTTCCTTAGGCAAAGGGGGAGATTTCGAATCTTCTCCTCATGTTGGGGATAATAACATAAAGGATGGTTATCTCCCAAACTGGTTTTATATTTAGCAATTAAGATTTGGTCCAAAGGTTTCATGAGAAATGGTAATTGCTTCTCATTAATGGTTTCAAACACTAAACACCCTCACCTTGAACCACCTTCTAATGGCTTGTAAATGATAACTAATATACATCCATGGATCTAGCAATAAACATCCATAGAATCCAAAAAGCTTACCAAGTATTGGCCATTCAAGGTGATTCTCACCTTGAACCACCTTCCAATGGCTCGTAAATGATAACTAATAGACATCCATGGATCTAGCAATAAGCATCCAGAGAATCTGAAAAGCTTACCAAGTATTGGCCATTCAAGGTGATTTTAAGGGATTTAAAGCTAAACCTTGAAATAAAAACCATTGATGGTTAACAACTACTGTCATTTAAAGTAAGGACAACTCCCACCTTTGCATTCAGGTCCTTCACCTAACTTCCATCACTCCAAGAAACGTAAAACCTAGCCACTCATCCCCTAAGAAATCATCCTCAGAGGTTGTTTGGTTAGCAAGAAAAGTGAAAACAAAATGAGAAGGAAAGGCAAAGCAAAAGCTCTGTATATTTCTTACTACGGGAATTTACAAGTGTTTTATGAAAAACATACACAATCATCATCCCTCCGTCTCTCTCCTTATATATAAGCTACCTAAAAGATATATAAAAAGATATAAAAGAAAATATCTAGGTTGGTTACAAGGAGAAACTAGGAAATTACACAAAATATCTGAAAATAAAAATCTAACGGAGTCGGTGCATAGGAAGATTTCTCATACCATGCGAAATTTGGCATGGTGTGCGAAATCCTTTGGTTGCCTCAAGTGGTTTCGCATGGTGTGCGGAATTTCACACAACCATGCAAAACTGCTGGTTGTTGGATTTTTTCCTTTGATTTTCTTCCTTGCATCTCTGATTGACTTGGCAAAGGGTCATGAAGTGCTCCAAAGCTTGGATTCTTCATGTATTTGAGCTTTTAACTTGCATTGCCATGGATTTCAAAAAATTCTCCCTCATTCTTGGCTTGTTTCAATGATAAAAAAGCTACCAAAAACACCAAAACTTGCCAAAAACTGATTAGTTACCCTTGCTAATGTGCCAATTGAGTTAAAAGGTATTAACTACTACTCAAAAGTGTTTAAAAAAGTTAGTTTCAAGCTATAAAAGAGTACTTTTTGAGTAGTAATCACTCCCCCCAACCGACATATTGCTAGTCCCTTAGCAATGAAGGAGAGATAAAGAAGAATAGACAGTAAAATAATTTACAAAATCATGCTAATCATTCCAAAAAATTCTCAAGTGGCATGATACGGATTATACTCTCTCATGGGACATCAAAGAGGCAAAACCCAACCTTCAACAAGAGTCATCAAATCTCCTGCCTAATTGCAATTTATAAAGAGTAGGCATTATGAAATTTTAAGCATTAAAAGAATTTCCACTCCCAGAGGTCTAATCCTTATTTTTCTTCAAAAATCTAAGTGTGTTAAGCTTATTAGTTTCCAATTATAGTATGTCAAACTATTCTCTCCCCCCAACCTAGTTCTTCCTCAAACTTTAGCAAACTGGCCAACCTCGAATAGGCTAAGAATGCACCTCTTTTATTTCACAATTTTTTTTCATTGTAGGAGTATAATGCTAAAGGAATTGTTTCCTAAAGTGTGCATGTAACGGGGATCCATCGATGACTCCCAACCAATCAAAGTTTAGGGCATCAAGCTTTAAGGATCTTTCAACCACTAACTCCTCAGATTTTTCCCTGGACTTTTGAGATTGAAATTCAATACCTAAGCACCTACAATATGTTAAACTCCACCTATTCACCCTTATAACGAGCATTGAGGTCGGTGACTCCCAACCAATCAAGGCTTAGGGCACCGGGTTTAAAGACTTTCGCCGTATACCCCTCAGACCTTGCTCGGGTTTTAAGGAAAGTGAAACACTTTGTTCTTTTTTTTTTTTTTTTTTTGAAAGGCTCATTGTCCTTTTATAAAGTGTCCCACCACTATTAAAATGAGGTCAAAGGTACCAAGTCGAAATTTTCCTAAGTTCAAGGGGTGAGATAGCTTTTCATCTTATAACTAAAACTTAATGTGCACAGTGTGTGGTAAGATTAAAGTGGAAGAAATAAGGTTGAATTCCATAGGAGTTTCAATACTTCATCAACTTCAATAAGCATAATACAAACTCTAAGATTCAAGTAAAAAGACAAAAACTCAATTACTCTCATTTCATTTTGAGAATTTTTCCTTAATAACCATGGAAAGTAAAGTGAAAACTTTTAAAATTAAGCCAAAAAGTAACTAAATTAACAAATTAACCTAGCATTATTAACAAAACTTCCTTTCTCAACTCTCTCCCCCAACCGAGATCAACATTGCCCTCAATGTGTCAAGAACGATTGAAAATAAAGGGAGGAAGTGGTACCTCCTGAATGAAATGGAGCCTGAGTCGTATAGGAGAAACCACATGAGTCAAAAAAACAAAAGGGTAATGAGTAGAGGAAATAGAAAAATGCTAAGTATAATAAAAAAAAATGATGTCTATATATTAATATGAGAAAGTACAATATGAGATATGATTAGGTAATACATCCAATCTCAGAATATAAAGCATCAAAACAAGGACAAATCCTCACTAATATGATATATAAATACAATAAGATAAAGAGATGTCCTGTGATCAAGCAGTGGAAGCCTCGGGTGGAGATAATGCATCCTCAGGTGTAATTGTGACTGTGTCAACTATCTGAGGCTCATCCTAAGGATCAACTGAAGTAACGGCATATGTGGTGGCCTCTTGAGGTAGCGAGATCTGGACCTCTACTATGGTAGTGTCCTCAGCTAGAATAGTTTTTTTTTTTTTTTTTTTTTCGCATAGTGTTTAGCACGATGTTGGGTGTGCGAAATTTTTGCAAAGTGTGCGAATTAATTTCGCAGTGGTTGGCTTATTTTCGTTGGGCGTACAAATTTGGTTCACAGGGTGTGCGAAATTTTGCACCCCATGCGAAATGATTCCTTGATTTCGCATGCCTTGCGAAAATTTCACAAGGTGTGCGAATTGTTTTAATTGTTCCTCTGTTTGAAATATCCCTGCAATCGATCATCAAAAACCTAAGTTAAATCAAACAAAAATAAAATTAAAATGAGAAATCAAAATCAAAACAAGTAATAATGCAAGAAAACTCTTAAATTAGAAATAACAATAAAAAGATATGGACTTGATTAGTCTTTAGAAAGACTAAGTCCATAAAAAAGACTGGTCTTTTCAAGCTTGATGTGGATCAAGGAGGATGAATTCCTCCTTGTCGTGAGAAAAAGGCTCCACAAAGGGCTTGAGATGGTGGCCATTCACTTTGAAGCTCCCGGTGCTGTTGGAGTTGAGTAGTTCCACTACTCCATTTGAATGCACTTGGTGAATGGTAAAAGGACCTATCCACCTTGATTTCAGCTTGCTCGGAAAGATATGGAGCTTAGAGTCATAGAGTAAGAATCTTTGTCCCTTTTGAAAATCCTTGCGGGAAATCAACTGATCATGCCACCTCATCAATTTTTCTTTTGCAATTTTTGAATTGATGTAGGCATCATTTCTCAATTCCTCCATCTCATTAAGGTTTAAGAACCTCTTCAACCCAACTCTACTCAAATTCATGTTGAGCTTCTTGATTGTCCACCAAGCTTTGTATTCTAATTCCACAGGGAGATGGCATGCTTTGCCATAGACTAAGCCATAAGGAGACATCCTTAAAATGGTCTTGTAAGCTGTTTGATATGCCCATAGTGAATTGAGGAGTTGGATTGACCAATCTTTTCTATTTGTGTTCACCACCTTCATCAATATGTTTTTAATCTCCATGTTTGCTAACTCAACTTGCCCACTAGTTTAAGGATGACAAGGTGTAGCTACCTTATGCTTCACCCCATACTTGGCTAGGAGAGTTTCAAAAGGCTTGTTGCAAAAATGAGTACCTCCATCACTAATTATTGCTTTAGGCACCCCAAATCTTGAGAAGATGTCTCCTTGAGAAACTTGAGAACCACTCTATGGTCATTGTGCTTACATGGGACTGCCTCAACCCACTTAGAAACATAATATACTCCCACCAAGATGTAAGAGTAGCCAAAAGACATAGGAAATGGTCCCATGAAGTCAATGCCCCAAACGTCGAAAAGATTAACTATCAAAATGGGGTTCAAAGGCATCATGTTCCTGTGTGTCAACTTCCCAAGCCACTGGCATCGATCACAACTCTTGCACATGGTGTGGGCATCTTTGAAAAGTGATGGCCAATAGAAACCCAATTGCAACACCCTCATAGTTGTCTTCTGAGAAGCAAAGTGGCCTCCACATGCATTTTCATGGCAATGACTGAGGATCCCCTGTTGCTTTTCTTCAGGAATGCACTTCCTTATTATCTTATTCGCACAATACTTGAATAGAAATGACTCTTTCCAATAGTAGGCATGAATTTTTTCAAAGAAGTTCTTCTTATCTTGTGCTTTCCACTCAGTTAGAACTT
The DNA here is from genome assembly GCA_030345155.1 of Vitis x doaniana. NCBI lineage: Eukaryota > Viridiplantae > Streptophyta > Magnoliopsida > Vitales > Vitaceae > Vitis > Vitis x doaniana. The sequence continues at coordinate 10,803,311 of CP128335.1, forward strand.
CTCCAGTGACTATGTAGTTCACAATGTGAGTGTACTGATTACTACCAAAAAGTGCTATTTTGTAGACCTAATTATAATGGTTTTAAGCACCTTTGTGTAGTAATCATATTCATTTAACCCAATTAATTCATTAAGGTCCTTAGTAATTGGTTTTAACCATTTTGTGGCAAGTTTACATGTTTATATCAGCTTATGAATCAATTCAAGCATGCCAAATGATGGAGGAGCTACTTAGACAAGCCAACCAAAGAAGAAAAGCAAAGAAAAGCAAAGAAAAGCAAAGAGAAGCAAAGAAAAGCAAAAGAAAAGCAAAGAGAAGCAAGGAGGAAATCTGAGGTCAGCAGCTGCAGTGTTCTTTGGCACTTTTGGAGCACTTCCCGAAGTCCATTTTCTACATGCTATATACCGTTTCAAAGCTCAAGAAGTCAAGAATCCAACGCTTCAAACTGTGCACGATTTAAAGCTGAAACGAGGAAGTTATGACCTTCGGAAGAAAACTGCTCCAGGTGTGCGAAAATTTCGCACACCTTCTGAATGGTGTGCGAATTTCGCGCACCTGTGCAAAACCTCCCCTGTTTTGCCGACTCCACACGAGATCTTTTCTTTTAGATATTTTTGTATAAATTTCCATTCTTCTCCTTGTAATCCACCAATCATAAGATTTCTTAGCTAGGAAGGATGGAAAAGCTTCTCTATTTATACTCCTTTGCATCCGTTGAAACATATGGAGAAATTTATGTAATATACCCATATATATTGAAATATACCACAGAGCCTTGCTCTGTTTTTCCTTCTCTTCTCTTTCTTATTTTCTTAGTAGCCAAACATCCTTGGTGGATGAAATCCCCAAGGATGAGAGGCTAACCTTTTAAGTTTCTCAAAGTATGGATGTTATGTGATGGCTTGGATGCATTCCCATGGAAATTTCTTGCACCCGGAAGGTAAGGTAGTCATTTTTCATTAATAGTTCATTAATGCAAAGTTTATTTTTTATTTCCATTGAACAACTTCCAACGGCCAATACTTGATAAGCTTTTGGATTTCTATCCATTAGTTATCTCCTACGAGCTATTGGAAGGTGAGGTTTTCAATTCCAAGTTTTGCATTAATCCATTAGAACCAATTTCAATGGCCATTGAAAGGTGAGTTTATCACCCGGAATGACTTTGAGTTGCCAATATTTGGTAAGCTTTTAGCTTTAGACTATTAGTTATCTCTTACGAGCCATTCAAAGGAAGTCTAAGGTGAATAACCATTGATGAAATCCACTACCATCTGTTTTGCCATTTTAAAGGATTAAAACTTGATTTGCTAAATCCATACCGGTTCGGGAAGCAAGCATCACCATAGTTGCAACCCCAACGCGAGGAGCCTATCCTGAGATTTCCAATTTGCATAAAAGCCAGAGCATAGCCATCCTATCTTTGAGAAACTTGTTTTTACACCCTTTCATTTTAGTCTTTAATGTTAGCTTAAATTAGTTTAAATCTTTCTGAACCATTTACATTTTCTTTTAAAGCTAACATCCATAAGAAAATCACCTATTTTCCTAATTTGAATATCACTTGTGTTTGCGAAAACCCTTCCCAGTGAACGATCCTAGAACCACTATGCTATAGTAGCTTGGCTACTTTAGTAATAGTATCTAAGGTATAAATTTTGTTGATACGCCTTTAAAGCTAAGCTACCATGAGTCGCATCATGTACCAAGGGGCAACTTCCACTAACATAAGAGACTCCTCTAGAAAATCATCATTAATGGGCAAACCATGGGAATTATGTGCGATAGCTAGCCTTGAAAGGTGGTCTGCTACCACATTCTCCACTCATTTCTTGTCTTTGATATGGAGATTAAACTCTTGAAGCAAGAGAATCCATCTAATCAGCCTTGCTTTAGCATCTTGCTTAGTCAACAGATACTTCAAAGCAGAGTGATCAGTGAAAACCACGATGAAAGACCCCACCAAGTAAGCACAGAACTTATCCAAGGCAAAAACTTCAGCTAACAATTCCTTCTCGGTGGTTATGTAGTTCTTTGCGCCTCATTCAATGTCTTGCTCACATAGTAGATCACATAGGGTTTTCCATCTTTTCTCTGCCCAAGAACAACTCCTATAGCAAAGTCACTAGCATCACACATTACCTCAAAGGGCAGTTGCCAGTTGGGAGCCCTCACTATTGGTACGGTTGTTAGGAATAGCTTCAACTCTTCAAAACTCCTTTAGCATCTATCATCTCATATGAATTTAGCATCCTTCACCAATAGTTCACAAAGAGGCCTTGCGAGCTTAGAGAAATCCTTGATAAACCTCCTATAGAACCCGGCATGGCCAAGGAATTGCCTTACTCCTTTGACATTTTTTTGGGATGGCAACTTAACAATGAGTTCAACCTTTGCTTTGTCAACTTCAATGCCTTTCTTGGAGATGATGTGTCCAATGACAAATCCTTGGTGAACCATGAAATGACACTTCTCCCAGTTAAGCACTAAGTCTTTCTCAATGCATCGGTTCATAACAACTTCTAAGTTGATCAAGCATTCATCAAATGTACTTCCATATATGGTGATATCATCCATAAAGACTTCCATAATACGCTCCACCATATCACTGAAAATGCTTAACATGCATCTTTGGAAAGTTGCGGGTGCATTGCATAAGTCGAAAGACATTCTCTTGTATGCATAGGTTCCAAATGGGCATGTGAAAGTGGTCTTTTCTTGGTCTTCAACATCAATTTCCATCTGAAAGTACCCGGAGTAGCCATCCAAGAAACAATAGAAAGGATGCCCAGAGACCCTCTCAAGAACTTGATCAATAAAGGGCAATGGGAAATGGTCATTCCTTGTCATCGTATTCAATCTCCTAGAATCGATACACACTGATTACTACTCAAAAAGTGATATTTCATAGCTTGTAATTAACTCTTTTAAACACTTTTGAGTAGTAGTTATTACCTTTTAACCCAATTAACATATTAAGGACCTTTGCAATCATTTCTAATCACTTTGTGTAAGTTTTGGTGTTTTTGTTAGTAATTTGATCACCAAAGCAATCCAATATTGAGGAGAGTTTTTTAGAATCCATGGCAAAGCAATGGAAAGCTCAGAAACATGAAGAACCGAAGCTTTGAAGTCCTTTGCCATAAGCAAATCCGGAATGCAAAGAGGGGAAGCAAAGAGAAATCTTCCATGAAGCATTCTTGATGACAGTCATTTCAGCCACTTTTGGAGCACTTTCTGAAGTCCAATTTATACATGCTATATATCGTTTCAACTCAGGAATTCAACAATCCAATGCTTCAAATGGTGCACGATTCGGAGTTGAAATGAAGGAGTTACAGCCATTGCAAGTAGATCACTCCAAGCTGAAGGCAAAATGTTGCACGGCTGCGAAATCAGCCTTTGGCTGCGAAAATGTTGTCCTTTTGCTGTGAAAATTTTGCAGCCATTTTGCACAGTGCAACGGAAGTTCTCCTGAAGCTTCCCGATATTTGCGACCGATGTTTTGAGATTTTTTTCTTTAGATATTTGATGTCTAAATCCCCAAACTCTCCTTGTAACCCACCTATCATAGGATTCCTTAGTCTTTAAGTAAGAACAAAGGGTGAATAACCTCTTATATATAGTTTGTAATTTTCTTTACACAAGCATAAAAATCTCGGGAGCTTGTTCTCAGAGACGCATCGTTTGTACAGTTTTGCAAGAAATATATTTTACAGAGCACTTGTTCTGTTTTTCCTTCATATTTTTGTTTTCTCGTTAGTTTTCTTTCTAGCCAATCAAACTCTGAGGATTTTTTCTCAGAGGATGAGAGGCTAGGCTCTTCGTCTCTTGGAGTGAAGAAATCCGAGTAAGTTTCCACATGCATAAATTGGAAGTTTTGTTGTTTCAATTATTAATGAAGAGAAAGTGTGACCCGTTAATGGTTTTTATCTTTTTAGTTAACTTAAAACGCCTTAAAATCACCTGGGCCAACACTTGGTAAGGCAAGTGATCTCCATCCATTGAGATGCACTAGTTTATCTCTTGCGAGCCTTTGGGAGGTGGTTTAAAGGTAGGATTTTCTAGAATAGCCAACACTTGGTAAGCTTTTGGACTCCAAGGAGACATTCATTAGTTATCTCTTGCGAGCTTTTGATGGGTAATCCAAGGTTAAAGATCATCCTGGATGGCAAATGCTAGGTGAGAGGCACGAGCCATTGCAAGATGCATTAATGAGAGGGATTTAGTGTTTGAACCCATTAAGGGGAAGCATCTGTACCACACCGATGCGAGGAAAAAAAAACAAGTGACCGGAACTTCCTTTTTGTATAAGGAACCTGAGCCTAGTGATCTAAACTCCAAGAGACACTTTTCTTTGTAAGTAAAATCAGTTACTATTTTTGGTTAGTTTAATACCAAACCTTTTTCACTCAAACATCTTTATGTTTTCTTTTAAAGCTAACCTTGAAATGAAAAGGCACCAATTCATCTTTGAATTAATATCATTTGTGAAGTGAAAACCCATCCCAGTGAACGACCCTAGAGCCACTATGCTATGCTAGCTAAGGCTATCCTTGTACATGGTGCAATAGGTTATAAATTTTGTTGATTACTCCCTTCTAAGGACCACAATCAAGGGACACCAATTGGACACGTATCAAATGGCACCACTGTCAGGGACCATTGAGAGGACATGAATCAGCTGAGACACCAATTGGGAACGAATCACACACCCTCCAACCTGTAATGAGGCGTGTAGAGACCTCTTCTCTCTTATCATTTTTCACCATCGTGATCCCAAATGTCTTTGGCACAACTTGAGTAGGACTCACCTATAGGCTATCTGATATGGGGTAAATAATACCGGCTTGAAGTAGCTTAAGAACTTCAGCTCGCACCACCTCTTGCATGTGAGGGTTCAACCTTCTCTGAGGTTGACGAACTGGCTTAGCTTCATCCTCCATGTAAATATGATGGGTGCAGACTAAAGGGCTAATCCCTTTCAAATCATAAATTTGCCACCCTATTGCCTTCTTACATCTTCTAAGGACTTCAAGTAGATAATCCTCCTGAATAATGGTAAGAGCTAAAGATATAACAACACGACACTGCTTGTCTTCTTCCAAGTATGCATACTTCAACTCTGTGGGTAGTGGCTTAAGAATAAGCTTTAGGGACTCCTCCTTAATAGGTCTTTGCATCTCCTCCTCATTGAATAAGGGTAGAATTTCTTCTCTTCTCCTTCATGGGAGCAGAGTAGCAAACAAATCTGAGGGTTCAGGTAACCCTTCCTCAAGATCCCCAAAACTCTCAATCAAATCTTCTTGCATTCTCTAATCATAATGCTCCTCCACTAAAGTGTCAATCATGCACACTTCCTCTAAGCCTTCTTCTTCTTCCGGATGGATATGCTTCTTATACAAATGAAAGATGTTAAGCTCCAATGTCATGTTGCCAAATGTGAGTTGCATGACTCCATTCCTACAATTGATGATTGCATTTGATGTAGCTAGGAATGGTCTTCCAAGTATGATAGGAACATAATTAGTTCCTTTGACAACCGGATCTGTATTAAGAACAAAAAAATCCACTGGATAGTAGAATTTGTCAACTTGAACCAAGACATCTTCAATCATCCCTCTTGGAATCTTCATTGATCTATTTGCCAGAGATAGAGTGATGGATGTTGGATTCAACTCTCCAAGTCCCAACTGCTTGTAGATAGAGTAGGGTAGCAAATTCACACTTACTCCCAAGTCTAACAAAGTTTTCTCCACACCAGTCCCTCCAATACTCACTGAGATGGTAGGGTAGCTCGGATCTTTGTACTTAACTGGAGACTTGCACTGTGTGATGGCACTTACTTGCTCAGTCAAGAAGGCTTTCTTGTTCTCATTTAACCCTCTCTTTACAGTGCACAAGTCCTTCAAGAATTTTGCATATGTCGGCACTTGTTTGATCGTGTCTAGCAAAGGGATATTGACCTACACTTGCCTCAACACTTCAAAAATTTCTGGTGCATTATTGGTTCAGGGAAAGGTGGAGGCATGTGTTTCTTCATCATATCTTCCTTGATCATTGTCCTCTCAGGTTCTTCATCCACACTAGAATCACAGTCATCTTTCTTTGTACTTTTCTCTTTTCTCTTTCCTTTTATTTCCTCTCTCTTTTCTTTTTCTACTACATTTTCTTCATCATGCTTTGGCTTGGATGTGGGCTGATCAACCTCTTTACCACTCCTCAAAGTGATAACTGCTTTAACTTTCCTCACATTTGAAGATTCTCCCTCTTGAGCCTCCACTTCATGGATACACTTAGGATTTTGATGAGGTTGAGAAGGAAAATTTCCTTTCTCTTGCACTGTGTTAAGGTTGGTAAGCCTTGAGATTGTGTATTGGACATTGTCTATATTCTGAGACAGATCATTTTGCATCCCATCCATCCTTTATTCAGTGTACTCTCCACACTGCCAATTCTCTGATTTAGTTAAGCATTAATGGACTTCTGATCTCCCACAAAGTCTCCCACAACCTTACTAAGGTTCACAATAGCTTGTTCAAGATTCGAGGCTTGCTAAGGTGCTTGAGCAGGTTGTGTGTACTGAGGTGGCTTTGGTTTCCAAGAGAAATTTGGATGATTCCTTCAATTTGAATTGTAGGTGTTGCCATAGGAAGCATTGTTATTAGGTTTGAATTGACCAATAACATTTGCTTGATCACCAAACATCTCTCTCACTGTTGGAATTGTAGGGCACTCCTCCACGAAGTGCTCATAAGATTGACAAATGGAACAAGGCATAGCTTGCACTGGTGTTTCAGAAATGGCTTGCACTTCTTGTACCTTCTTCATTTCTAGCTCTTCCAATCTAATTTCCATAGCTGCAACATTTGCCTTCATATCAATGTCTTCGTTCAAAACATACATCCCACCCTTAGCATTAGGTTGAGACTTCATTCTTCCCACCTCTCTAGCATTTGGTTCATCCCATCCTCTTGAAAATTCAGCCACATAATTAAAAAAATCCATGGCTTCCTCTGGATTCTTACTCATGAAGTCTCCTCCACACAGTTTCTAGGAGTTGCTTCATTGAAGAAGACATACCATCGTAAAAATAACTCACTAAGAACCATGTGTCAAAGTCATGGTGAGGACAAGCATTAATAGCTTCCATGTATCGCTCCCAACACTCATAGAATTTCTCATTCTCTTTAGTTGAGAAGTTCAAAATTTGCCTTTTCAAACCATTAGTCCTATGAGTAGGGAAGAACTTCTTGAGAAACTCGGCTTGCAAATCAGTCAAAGTTCGGATACTCCTTGGCCTTAAAGAATTAAGCCAAATTTTGGTCTTATCCTTCAAAGTGAAAGGAAATAGCTTGAGCCTCATCAAGTCAATTGAAGCTCCTCTTTCTTGGAATGTATTACAAACCTCCTTGAATTCCTTAATATGCGAGTAGGGATTCTCACTTTCCATCCCATGGAAAGTAGGTAAGAGTGGCACAATGTGAGGTCAAATTACTAGCTACTCAGTGGGAGGCACTATGCATGACGGTGCACTCATACGAGGTGGATGCATGTGGTTCCTCATGGATTGATATGCATTGAAATTATCCTCTTGACCATGTTGGCTATTCTGATCTTCAGGTGGAACATCCATCTTCAGGTGGAACATCCATGATGTTTAAACACACTTCCAACGTAGTTTCTTGAGGAGTTTCAATCTTCACAAGTCTTCCCTCAATATCTCTTATCCAATAGGGCATGCACAACTAGAGATCACTAAAACAAAAACTAAGAAAACAAAAGAAATACAATACTAGCAAAAAGTTAAGGTTAGCTATTTACTAAATAAAAGATAAGTTAAAATATGGACAAAGAAAAAGAATTAGTGAAAATAAAAATCACCAAACTTGTGATGAAGATCGCAAGTATTCACCAAAAGTCATGTCAATGTACTGTGGCACCATTCCCGGTAGCGGCGCCATTTGATTCGTCCCCATTGCAGTCATGCCAGTTGATTCTGGCTCAGACAGGTGTTATCAAAAAAATTTATAAAACCTAAATCACCTCACACTAGGGTAGCATAGCTAACATAGTATAGTGGCTCTAGGATCGTCCACAAGGATGGGTTCTCATCGTACAGTTGACTTAAATGAAGGAAATAAAATGGTGATTTTTCTTATGAAAATTAGTTTTTAAAGAAAATGGAATAGTGGTTGCAAAGATTGATTTTAAGTTAAGAAAAAATAATAAGTGAAATTAACTTATAAAGAAAAGGTCTCTTGGAGCTTTAAGTCACTAGGAACGGGTTCCTTAGGCAAAGGGGGAGATTCCAGATCTTCTCCTCGCGTTGGGGATAATAACATAAAGGATGGTTATCTCCCAAACTGGTTTTATATTTAGCAATTAAGATTTGATCCAAAGGTTTCATGAGAAATGGTAATTTCTTCCCATTAATGGTTTCAAACACTAAACACCCTCACCTTGAACCACCTTCCAATGGCTCGTAAATGATAACTAATAGACATCCATGGATCTAGCAATAAGCATCCATAGAATTCGAAAAGCTTACCAAGTATTCGCCATTCAAGGTGATTCTCACCTTAAACCACCTTTCAATGGCTCCGAAATGATAACTAATAGACCTCTATGGATCTAGCAATAAGCATCCATAGAATCTGGAAAGCTTACCAAGTATTGGCCATTCAAGGTGATTTTAAAGGATTTAAAGTTAAACCTTGAAATAAAAACCATTGATGGTTAACAACTACTGTCATTTAAAGCAAGGACAACTCCCACCTTTGCATTCAAGTCCTTCACCTAACTTCCATCACTCCAAGAAACGTAAAACCTAGCCACTCATCCCTTGAGAAATCATCCTTAGAGGTTGTTTGGCTAGCAAGACAAGTGAAAACAAAATGAGAAGGAAAGGCAGAGCAAAAGCTCTATATATTTCTTATTACGGGAATTTGCAAGTGTTTTATGAAAAACATACATAATCATTATCTCTCCGTCTCTCTCCTTATATATAAGCTACTTAAAATATATATAAAAAATATATAAAAGAAAATATCTAGGTTGGTTACAAGGAGAAACTAGGAAATTACATAAAATATCTTAAGATAAAATCTAATGGAGTCAGTGCACAGGAAGATTTCGCATACCATGCGAAATTTGGCATGGTGTGCGAAATCCTTTGGCTACCTCAAGTGGTTTCGCATGGTGTGCGAAATTTCGCACAACCATGAGAAACTGCTGGTTGTTGGATTTCTTCCTTTGATTTTCTTCCTTGCATCTCTGATTGGCTTGGTAAAAGGTCATGAAGTGCTCCAAAGCTTGGATTCTTCATGTATTTGAGCTTTAACTTGCATTGCCATGGATTTCACAAAATTCTACCTCATTCATGGCTTGTTTCAATGATAAAAAAGCTACCAAAAACACTAAAACTTGCCAAAAACTGATTAGTAACCCTTGCTAGGTTCCTTAATGTGCCAACTGAGTTAAAAGGTATTAACTACTACTCAAAAGTGTTTAAAACAGTTAGTTTCAAGCTATAAAAGGGTACTTTTTGAGTAGTAATCAATCATGCATAGGCATTTACATGCATGTGGGAAAAAATGTGGCAAGGTGATGATAGCTAAGCAGGTTTGGTGGTGGAATGATCAAGAAGAGGGTGTGGAAAATTTGTAGTGTCAGGGTCCCACCTTAACACTCACAGCAAGTGCTCTTTTCCTATGGCTATGCGACATTATTTTTTTCATGATGGAATGTCCATCACTCCTACTAATGCATGAACTCCTCTTCTTACTTCAACTCCTTCGAACAATTGTAAGTTGGCAACCTTTGAAACCATAATCATGCAATCTAGCCCAAAAATCCTTTACCCATCATCTAATCAAAACGGTTAATGCCTCCTTGAAGCATTCATTTCCAAAATAACCACTTATCATAATGTTCCATGATACAGAAGCCTAACCCCTCATGGAACTTTCCTTTTTCTCTTTCAATCATTCAAGAGTTCTCTATTCTTCTTTAGCATCCTGACATATCACTCACCTTCCCACAAGACATACAAATAAAGTTTCCATCTAAATACACAACTCACCCATCCCTAAAAGGAAGGACTTCTGATTTGAAGAAACAAATGCACCAACCCTTTGCCTTGAGTGAGATTTTTGACCTTCTAACCAGAGCCACTGATCATTCATAGGAAATTAATACCGGCTGCATCGATTTAATGCCCCCATATCCCGCTCATCCACCCAGATTCACATACATCTATAGTTGGGGTTGCCTTTTTATCCATAAAATATTCTTCATATCAATTCATTCTCCACTAATACATCAGCTCAGATTTCAAGTCTTTGGGCTTGGGGCCTACATTCAGGGGAAAACATAGAAGCAAGAGAATAGAAGCGAGAATGGATTATAAAACACTTAACCAATATACTAAACCCATTTCATTATTTTATCCATGGGTTTAGCAATCAGTGGATTGAACTGTGGAAGAGGTTGTCAGAATAAAGCATAAAATGTAGCAAACTCTTTAAATATGAAACAACAAACTAAAGCACATTCAAGCATCTCTTGAATTGAACCAAAAAGAAAATGAAAGATTAAACCAATAGTAAGAACCCAACAAGCAATGTGGAAATCATAGGGAATGAAGTAAGAGAAATATGAAAAATAAAAAGAAAACTCATAACGGCCATACCTGAAGATCTCCCCTCTAACAAGGTATTTTGGGCTTTAGCTCACTACTATTTCTTCTTGTTTTCGCACATTATCCCCCTAGCTCTATTTCAACTCTCTTTACGCCTCCTTTAGATTAAGCGCATCTCACCTATGGTTTCCATCTCCAAAAGAAAATGGCTTTCTCCCTCTCAATGTCCCCCTCGCTCAGTTTTTCACTCGTTCACCTATGGTTTCCATATTCTCTCACTCTATGCTCCAGTTTTCTTCTAAGACATCCAACTCACTCTCTCTCAATCTCTCCAAAATGAAGCACCTATGGGCAGCCTGCTCAACTTATCCATCCTCCTTCAATCTCCAGGTTCCCTTCTCTAGAAAATGAGAAGAATCTCTTTTCAACCGCCTGTCCTCCCTCTCTCTCTCTCTAAAGCTCTTTTCTTAAATGATCTGCAGGAGCCTTTTCCATGTGTCACCTACTAGTTGCTTCTTCAAAAAACCACCACTTCCACTAACAGACAAACTGCTACATTTTTTAACAGCCTCTCCAAAAAGGGCATGTGCTTTTCAAAAACTCCTCCACTTAGCAAAAAAAAAAGACGATAACAGTCCCCAAAAATATAAGGGTCTACACATCTCTATCATATTTATTCCATGACACCTTTTGATAGTCACATATTTTTCAAATTTTTTATTTATTTATAGACATAAGGCCATACAATTTGTATTATTCATATGCTTAACCACTCTATATGTTCCTTAGATATTTGTGATTGTATAATGCTAATGAATTGCATGCTTAATGCAAAGATTTCTATGCACCTTCCCCTATTATTTAGTCTTATTTTTCTTATTTTTGTATATAAAATATTTAAAGATTGATTATCTAAATGTTCTACATCCTAATGATCATGTTTTGGGTGTGATATTCTTTTTTGGGATCTTGTTTTGTAATGTTGGTGACTGATTACTACTCAAAAAGTGCTCTTTTATAGATTGTTATACACTCTTTTAAACACTTTTGAGTAGTAATCAATACCTTTTAACTCAATTGGCACATTAAGGACCCTTGCAAATGTTTTTAATCATTTTTTTGCTAGTTTTGGTGTTTTTGGTGGCTTTTTTATCATTGAAGCAAGCCAAGAATGAGGGAGAATTTTGTGCAACCCTTGGGAATAAGCTTCCAAGTCAATCAAGAGATGCAAGGAAGAGGATCAGAGAAAGAAATCCATCATGAAGCAATTTCGCATGGTGATGCGAAATCTTCACATGCTATGCGAAATTCAAAAGGGCAGCAGTTTCAAGGCAAATTTGGAGCACTTCCTGGAGTCCATTGTCTACATACTATATATCATTTCAAAGCTCGGGAAGTCAGGAGTCCAATGCTTCAAACAGTGTGCAAATTGGAGCTAAACGAAGAAGTTATGGCCATTTGAAGGCAACTGCGCCAAGCTGAAAAAGAATTTCGCATCACCTTTCCTTGATGCGAAAATTTTTGCACTCACTTTTTCTAATGCGAAAAATTTTGCATCACACCTTTCTCTGATGTGAAAATTTTCGTACTACCTTTCTTCGATGTGAAAATTTTCGCATCACCTTTTCCTCATGTGAAAAATGTAATATTTAGATATTTTACACCGACTCCGTTAGATTTTTACCTTAAGATATTTGGTGTAATTATCTATTCTCTCTTTGTAGTCAGTTGAAGATATTTTAAGATATTTAGGATATCTAATCAAGAGGTCGAAAATATCTCTCTTTATATATCTTAAGATATCTCCTTGTAATATTTATCTCTCGTATCTTTGAATCTCGAAAGACATTGGAGAGAGGATCACTTGTACATGTTTTAGTAAGAAATATACAGAGCGTTGCTCTACCTTAACTACTCATTTTGATTGTATTTTTATTTCTAGCCAAACAACCTCCGAAGATGTTTTCTCAAAGAATGAGTGGCTAGACTTTTTGTCTCTTGGACGGAAGAAAGCTAGGTAAGGGACCCGATTACAAAAGTGAGGGTTTTCCTTATTTCAGTTTTTAATGAAAAGGAAGTTGTAACCCGTTAATGGTTTTTATATTTTTAGTTAACTTAAAATCCCTTATAATCACTTGGGCCAACACTTGGTAAGCTTTTCGGACTCAATCCATAGAAATCCATTAGTTATCTCTTGCGAGCCTTTGGTAGGTGGTTTAAAGGTAGGATTACTTAGACTAGCCAACACTTGGTAAGCTTTTGGACTCCTTGGAGACATTCATTAGTTATCTCCTGCGAGCTTTTGAAGGGTAATCCAAGGTTAAGGATCACCTTGAGTGGCAAATGCTAAGTGAGAGGTACGAGCCATTATAAGATGCATCAGTGAGAGAGATTTAGAGTTGAAACCAGTAATGGGAAGCAACTGTAACACACTGGTTGGGAGGATAACTATAGGTTAAATCCCTAATGCGAGGAAAGATCTGAAATCTCCTCTTTTATATAAAGGGCTTGGATCTAATAACCTGAAAATCCAAGAAACCCTTTTCTTTGTAATTAAAAATCAGTTACTATTTTTGGTTAGTTTAAAACCAACCTTTTTCAAACCAAAGATTATGTTTTCTTTTAAAGCTAACTTAGAAAAGAAAAAGCACCAATCCAATTCTTTAAACTAATATCAGGTGTGAAATGAAAACTCATCCCAGTGAATGATCTTAAAACCACTATGCTATGCTAGCTATGCTACCCTAGTATATGGTGAAATAGGTTTATAAATTTTGTTGATAACTCCCGTCTGAGGACTAAATCATAAGACACTAATTGGGGACGAATCAATGACATAATTTTATTTTTTTTTATAGAAAGTTTGTTTCACTTACTTTGGGGTTAGCTAACCCTAGGCTCAATCCTTAAAAACTCCTACTATGTTTAATTGTGATTAATCTACCAACTCTAGTCTCTTAATGAAAACACTCTAAATATGAAAGCATTGAAAAAAATGAGCCTTCATCTGTTATGTTGCTCCCCCACCCACCAATTAACCAAAACAAAAAAAATAAAAAACAAAACAAAACAAAACCGAAGCTTAATTGTTTTAATTGTCACTTAGAACTATTTCAACTATTCTTCAATTAAATTCAAGGTTTTTAATCAATAAGTAAATCCTTAAAACATTAATAAGTTGATACAATATAGAAACAAGTGAATTAGAAATATTAATAATAATGATATTTTTTGCAAAATAATTAAAGGTTGAAAGGAAGTCATGTGAGAGCATAGAGGAGAGTTCTTAACAATTCTTCAATCAGTAAAGGTTTCACTAGATTGGGGAACTTGGATGGAAAATTTGATGTTATCTGAAGCTTGGCATATAAGGAGTTATCTCAACTTGTGCTATGATAATAACATCCCTTATCATGAAGTCTGTTAACATTCTATACTAGTCAACTTCAATTTGAACATTTCAACTAAGCCACGACTAAAATTCATATGTTTTCACTTTTTCCCCACATGAATTTATTGCTAGGAATAATTAGAATATATTTAAATAAGTAATTTAATAAATTGGCTTCATCATTTTTTCTATGACATTTGATTGTTAAAAATTTGGTTATTGTGAATGACATTAACATCACCAATTTCCTTCATATTGATTATATTTGTAAGTGATTCTAATGTCATATACTTAATGATTTATAGACATGAAGTAGAGGTTATTCAAAAGATTCATGAAGTCATCATTACAAGATTGAATGGTAAGCCTTTTTATGTGGGTGACAACATAGTGGTATAGACTTTCATTTGAAGCAATTACAATCACGGATAAAATGTTCACATGGTTGGTATATATGGAATTGGTGGAATTGGTAAAACTACCATCGCTATGGCTATTTATAATGATATCTCATCTCAATTTGATGGTAGTAGTTTTCTTAGAGGTGGTGTAGAGAAATCCAAAGGTGGTCTACAAAAAAAACATCTTGAAGATATCTTAAAGGGCCAAAGTCCAAAATTCAACAATACTAGTGAAGGAATCAATGTGATAAAGGAAAGACTTTGCTTGAAAAGAGTCCTTATTATTCTCGATGATGTGTACGAATATGAGCAATTAGAAAACTTAGTTGGAAAAAATGGTTGGTGATGCGACTCATGGTAGCTTAGCTTTAAAGGCGTATCAACAAAATTTATACCTTAGATACTATTACTAAAGTAGCCAAGCTACTATAGCATAGTGGTTCTAGGATCGTTCACTGGGAAGGGTTTTCGCAAACACAAGTGATATTCAAATTAGGAAAATAGGTGATTTTCTTATGGATGTTAGCTTTAAAAGAAAATGTAAATGGTTCAGAAAGATTTAAACTAATTTAAGCTAACATTAAAGACTAAAATGAAAGGGTGTAAAAACAAGTTTCTCAAAGATAGGATAGTTATGCTCTGGCTCTTATGCAAATTGGAAATCTCAGGATAGGCTCCTCGCGTTGGGGTTGCAACTATGGTGATGCTTGCTTCCCGAACCGGTATGGATTTAGCAAATCAAGTTTTAATCCTTTAAAATGGCAAAACAGATGGTAGTGAATTTCATCAATGGTTATTCACCTTAGACTTCCTTTGAATGGCTCGTAAGAGATAACTAATGGTCTAAAGCCAAAAGCTTACCAAATATTGGCAACTCAAAGTCATTCCAGGTGATAAACTCACCTTTCAATGGCCATTGAAATTGGTTCTAATGGATTAATGCAAAACTTGGAATTGAAAACCTCACCTTCCAATAGCTCGTAGGAGATAACTAATGGATAGAAATCCAAAAGCTTATCAAGTATTGGCCATTGGAAGTTGTCTAATGGAAATAAAAACTAAACTTTGCATTAATGAACCATTAATGAAAAACGACTACCTTACCTTCCGGGTGCGAGAAATTTCCATGGGATGCATCCAAGCCATCACATAACATCCATACTTTGAGAAACTTAAAAGGTTTTAGCCTCTCATCCTTGGGGATTTCATCCACCAAGGATGTTTGGCTACTAAGAAAATAAGAAAGAAAAGAGAAGGAGAAACAGAGCAAGGCTCTGTGGTATATTTCAATATATATGGGTATCTTACATAAATTTCTCCATATGTTTCAACGGATGCAAAGGAGTATAAATAGAGAAGCTTTTCCATCCTTCCTAGCTAAGAAATCTTATGATTGGTGGATTACAAGGAGAAGAATGGAAATTTATACAAAAATATCTAAAAGAAAAGATCTCGTGTGGAGTCGGCAAAACAGGGGAAGGGGTGTGCGAAATTCGCACACCTGATCAGGAGGTGTGCGAAATTCGCACACCATTCAGAAGGTGTGCGAAATTTTCGCATACCTGGAGCAGTTTTCTTCCGAAGGTCATAACTTCCTCGTTTCAGCTCCAAATCGTGCACGGTTTGAAGCGTTGGATTCTTGACTTCTTGAGCTTTGAAACGGTATATAGAATGCAAAAAATGGACTTCGGAAAGTGCTCCAAAAGTGCCAAAGAACACTGCAGCTGCTGTCCTCTGTTTTCCTCCTTGCTTCTCTTTGCTTCTCTTTTGCTTTTCTTTGCTTCTCTTTGCTTTTCTTCTTTGGTTGGCTTGTCTAAGTAGCTCCTCCATCATTTGGCATGCTTGAATTGATTCATAAGCTGATATAAACATGTAAACTTGCCACAAAATGGTTAAAACCAATTACTAAGGACCTTAATGAATTAATTGGGTTAAATGAATATGATTACTACACAAAGGTGCTTAAAACCATTATAATTAGGTCTACAAAATAGCACTTTTTGGTAGTAATCAGTTGGTATGGGGTAAAAAGTAGAATCATTATAACAACTAAAGATATAAGTTTGTTGAACCAACATGGAGTGAATCAATTTTATGAGGTAAAGGAATTGAATCATGAAGAAGCCATTGAGATTTTCAATTGGTGGGCCTTTAAACATAATATTCCCAAACCTAAAGAAGATTTTAAAATCCTTTCACATCATCTAGTACAATATGCTAAGGGTCTTCCAATCATGCACTTGAAGTTTTAGATGGCTTTCTTTTTGGTAAGAAAATGGATCAATGAAAAAGCGCATTGCATAAACTAGAAAAAATACCTCACATGAAAGTCCAAAGCGTTCTTAAAGTAAGTTACAAGAGATTGAATGATATAGAAAATGAGATATTCTTGGACATTGCATGCTTTTTCAAAGGATAAGACAAGGATTTTGTTTCAAGAATTTTAGGAAGGTATGCAGAGATTGGAATAAAAGTTCTTCATGGAAGATGTCTTGTTACTATTGTTGAAAATAAGTTAGATATGCATGACTTATTACAACAAATGGGTTAAGAAATTGTTCATCAAGAACACCTTAAAGAGCCTGGAAAAAAAAGCAAACTTTGGGATCCCAATGATGTTGATAGTGTGTTAACAAGAAATTCAATAAGAGCCAAATGTATTTTTTTAAAGAAATTATTTATCTTTATAATTTAATTAATTTTTATACATCTTGTGCTTGGCTTATTCTTGGACTTTACTTTTTTTAGGGGACTAAAGCAATTGAAGGACTATTTATAGAAATTTCTACATCAAACCAGATGCGATTTTCTACACATTATTTCACAAGGATGAATAGACTTAGATTGTTCGAAGTCCATAATCAACAATTTTGGAATCAATATAAGGGGACCGTTCCATGGACATTGAATTTCCATCTTCTCAATTAAGATATCTCCATTTTAATGGAAAGAATCTTGTTGAACTTGATTTAATACGAAACAACATAAAGCAACTTTGGAAAGGGAATGAGGTATTATTATTGGTGTTGTTAAGTTAACAATTTTTATATGAATTTTAAAGTTCATAAAAAATTATCTATTAAGACATTTTATTTTGTTCTAGATTCTTGACAACTTGACAATCATCAACCTTAGTTATTCAAATGATCTTGTTGAGATCCCAAACTTTTCAAGTGTGCCAAATTTGGAGATCTTAATTCTAAAAGGTTGTATAAAGTTACTTCAAGGGTTCATTCATCACTATTATTATTAGAGTTATTGACTAATTGTTGTTTCTTGAATATTATAGGGTGCATAAGCCTTAAAAATCTTCCAAGGAACTTTCATAAGTTGGAGCATCTTTGAAGTCTCTCTTGTGAGGCTTGTTCAAAGCTAGAAAGTTTTCCAAAAATCAAGAGAAATATGAGCAAGCTAAAAGAGATTAATTAAGTGGAACTGCTATAGTAGAAGTACCATCATCAATTGAGCATCTAAATGGGCTTGAAGACTTCTATTTAAGTGATTGCAACAACCTTGTGATTCTTCTAGAGAGTATTTATAGTTTGAGTTCTCTTAAAACTCTCAATCTAGATTAGTGTTCAAAACTAAAGGGCTTTCCATCATCAATCAGACATCAAAAGGCTCTTAAAGACTTGAGTTTGGGGTTTTGTGAAGAGCTTATCAATCTTCCAGGGAGTATTTGTAATTTAATTTCTCTTCAAACTCTCTATCTAGCTGGGGGTTTAAAACTAAAGGGTTTTCTAGAAGTGAAGGATGACATAGAATATCTAGAAATGCTTGATTTGAGTAAAATAGCTATAGAAGAGCTTCCATCATCAATTAGACATCTAAAGACTCTTCAACACTTGAATTTGGGATCTTGCAAAGAGCTTGTGAGTCTTTCGGGGAGTATTTGTAAATTGAGTTCTCTTCAAAGTCTCCATCTTGTTGGGTGTTCATAACTAAAGGTTTGACGAAATGGAAAATCTAGAAAGGCTTGATTTGAAATTAACAACTATAGAAGAGCTTCCATCCTCAATTGGACATCTAAAGGCTCTTAAACACCTAGATTTGTCTGTTACAAAAACCTTCTGAATCTTCCAAAAAGCATTTTCAATTTGAGCTTTCTTGAAACACTTGAGGTCCTAGATTGTCCAAAATTCAAAAGATTGAAAGTAAACCTAAGGGGTGGTTTATGCTCCTTAGGATCTTTAGATCTAACTTGTTGCATTCTAAAGCAAGGGGTAATCTGGAGTAATAACTATTTCTTCTCATTAAAAACATTAAATCTACAATACAATCAAATGGAATGGGAGATCCTTAAGCATCATATTTGCCCCTTGTCAACACTGATAGAATTAAGTATAAGAAACTCCAGACGTATGGAAAAATGAATCCTCAATGATGGTTTCCACTTATCATCACTGTAAGTATTATCTATAAGTAACTTCAATTTAATGGAAAAGGAATCCTTAGTGATATTTTCCACCAATCTTCATTAGAAACTTTATCTCTTTATAATTGCAATCTAATGGAAGAAGAAATCCCTAGTGATATTTAAAACCTATCTTCACTGGTAGAATTATCTCTATGTAATTGCAATCTAATAGAATGAGAGATCCTCAATCATATTTGCCACCTATCATCATTGGAAAAATTCTCTGGATGGGAACCATTTTAGTAGCATACCTGTTGGCATCAATCGACTTTCCAATCTTAGAGTCCTTAATTTGAGCCACTGCAAGAACCTTTTACGATCTCCAAATCTTCCAACAAGTCTAACATGACTTAACTTGAACCACTGCAAGAAGCTTGAAGAAATTCCAGAGTTTCCATCAAGTCTACAATTTTTAGATGCGTGTTGTTCGGGTGGTATTTTGTTTAGCCCCTCGTTGCTGTCCATTCATCCTCTAGTCAATTGCTTCAAATCAAAATTGATTCAGGTATGATTTTCATGGCATAGACCCTTTTTCCTTTTTACGCACTTGATTTACATAGTGCTTTTATGTAGGAAATTAAGATTTCTATTGGAGTTTCTGACTTCCAAGGCAAGAGAATGAGTATTGTTATTCCTAGAAGTAGTGGAATTCTAGCGGGAATAAGGAATGAGAGTATAGAAAGTGATGAAGTAACAATAGAGCTCCTCCAGAATTGGTACAAAAATAATGACTTGTTGGGATTTGATTTATGCTGTGTTTATGTTTCAGTACTTGATGTTGAGTTTGACAATGGATCATTGGACTTTTGTTGTGAGTTGACAATCCGGAGAAATTACGAACAAGAAGAACCTATCCTTTCAATCTTGGTGTGATTGCTATGATGATGATGATGATGATGATAGTGTATCAGATCTAGTGTAGGTTATATATTATCCCTTGGTTTCCATTAAGAAGCAATATTGCTCCAGTCAATGGACACACTTTATGGCTTCTTTTAATTGCGGCATAACCCTTAAAGCATAAGAGTGTGGGATCCATCTTATATATAGTAACTGCTTTGAATGTGAAGGAAATGAGCAAAACCAACGGAAGCTTTGTTTAAAGGGCCATGCTATCAATGAACTACCCATTATCCAGTGTCCCTTTGAGCTTGATAGCTTATGTTTGCGGAGGTGTAAAAACATTGAGAGTGCCAAGTATCATCTGTGAGTTAAAGTCCCTTACAACTCTCTCTTGCTTTGGCTGTCCACTATTAGAATAACTATGGACTCACACATATTAACCATAGTTTATGATTAATCTATTCATATACATATATTTAATTTAAATTTGTTATAAAGTATGGGCCACCTTATGTGTAGAGCCCAATGCCTTCATGTGTCTTCAATGATAGGCCTAAGACACGCGAGACCTAATATTCCAGAGGGTATGGTCCCTAAGGCATAGAGGATATAAGGAATTCATCAAGTTAGTGTCCGTTCAATATAATTTTGAAAAGAAAAAATGCTCGCTCTCTTGCCTCCCATCACCAGAGAGATTAAAGAAGGTGGTTTCTCCTCTATCGCCTTAGAAAATCCATACTTTTTCAACAAGCACAATGGACTCAAGTTAGTTCCCATTTTGTAAACGAGAAAGCATGTTTTTTTATACTTGATTTATATCAGGTTTCTATTTTGGGTGAATAATGGAAAACACAACAATTGTATTGGAGAAGATAATAATTGGTATCAGAGCCTGGTTGTCGTATCCTCTCATTAATGAAGTTTCCCATTTTACCCAAAACCACATTCAAGTTCTTCCATTTCTCATTGGGAATCAAACAGATCCAGGACTTTCAGAAGGACCCTAAATACATCCAACCAATAAATAAATAAAGATGGACATCACTGGTCCAGGGAGGGGCTCAAATCTACCCGTAATGATATAATATCCTTCTCAGAAAACACAAACAAAAGAAAACATATGAAATCCTAGTTTTCCAGTAAACTTAAGGAACCATTAAATGTTTCAAAAATGGACTCAGGGGGCTACTCAAATTCCTTATATCCCAACTTGGTTCAAGGAAGCAAACACGATCTGATATTCTTCAAATCGGCCCATGGCAACCAAAAGACACGACGCCGGTGACGAGTGACCCGCTGTTCCGTAGTGATGCCTGTGAGAAACGTCATTCTGGTGCCAATTTGGTGGTCGAAGAGGCATTGTTGCAGGTGTCGTCCGCCTTGCGATGCTGCAACGCCACATTTGGGATCTGAGAAGCGTCATTCTGGCGCTGATTCAGTGGTCAGAGAGGCGCTGTTGTAGGCATCATTCATCCTTCATAGCTGCAACGCCAGTTTTGGAATCAGAAAAGCGTCGTTCTAGCGCCGTTATTGCACCACTATAGGTGTTCCTCGCGATGCCGCCTGGAAGATGGTTGTTGGCGCCGTTTTAGGCCATCAAAAAGATGTTGTGGCATCGTTTGGAGCCACTGCCAACGTCTCTGGTGTCGCTAGGGGTCCTTAGTCGGTTGGTGTCCTTTGCATTTTAGGCGCCACTGTTGGCGTAGGAAAGTGAATGGCCACCAAATGAAAATTTAATCACTTCACTTAAGTGACATACTTTTGTTTCCAATGTTAAAAGATAAGTATAAGCTTAAATTTGTAAGCTTAAGATGGCCCAATTTACCATTTAATGATGAAACTTCTTGCGCCTCAAGAAGCAGTTCAAATTTTTTTGCATAATGGGCCCTTAATCAAGGGCTAAACCATAAGCCCAAAAACCACTTTGGTTGTACTTTTAAGTGAAGGTCCAATTTATTGAGTTTCATTTATGCATACTTGGGATAGGGGATTTTCAAGGCCCAAGACTTGATGGACCATTCATTTAAATAAATAAATAAATATTTCTTGCTACATTCGTGTTTAACATTTCAAAATAAATAAGTTATGTATATTTGTTGCCAAAGTAACTTATATTATTTAATTTTATTTATTTTGAAATATGTAAACACATTACTATTGTGTAAAATAATCGGCCCAAAGGAAGATTATTTTAATATAATAATAAATAAAGTAGTCATAAATATGTGACATATAAAGTTTACCTTGCATGTTGTATGTCAGTCCAAAGATAGACATACTTCTTCGGTTTTATTGTCAATATTTATGAACTAATTTTGTAAAACAATACCAATTACAAGTTGATATTTTTGTCCAAAGACTGAATATTAATGTTTGTGCTAGGTATCTTGTAATAGGCCCACATATATATGTATATATGTTAAATTTTTATTTATTTGTATATGTATGATTATTTTTTGTGACTGATTGTGAGCTTTAATGTTATGGATTCAACATCTTCTATATCTACTAATGTTAATAACATTTATGTGTTTAATGGCACAAACTTCAAGAAATGGAAGGAGCATGTTATAATTGTGCTTGGGTGCATGGATTTGGACTATGCATTAAGAGAGGATTGCCCTGCAAACCTTACTAATGCCAGCACTACTGAGCAAAGGGCTACTATGGAAAAATGGGAGCGATCCAATCGCATGAGTCTAATGATAATGAAGAACTCAATTCCAGAAGCTATAAGGAGTGCAATACCTGAGGAGACTCGAGCCAAGACATTCTTGGACCATATAGCAAACCGATCATTGCAAACAAAAAGGTTGAGACAAACACTATTCTTAGTAAGCTTGTCTCCATGCGGTACAAAGGGAAAGAGAATATAAGGGAGGATATAATGGACATGTCCAATCTTCTAACTAGACTCAAGGCTCTAAAGTTAGAGTTATCAGAAGATATACTCGTGCACTTGGTCTTGATCTCTCTGTCTACACAATTTAGTCCATTCAAGATTAGTTACAACACACAAAAAGAAAAATGGACTCTAAATGAGCTTATTGCTCAGTGTGTACAAGAGGAGGAGAAATTGAAACAAGAGAAGATAGAAATTGCTCACTTGGATTTCACATCTCAGGGATATGGTACTAGTAAGAAAATAAAGAGGGACAATAAAGGAAAACAAACTGCATTCTCTAGGACATCTAAGCAAAAGGTGCAGAAAAAACAAGACAAGAAGATCATTTGTTTCTTTTGCAAGAAGGTTGGTCATATGAAGAAGACATGTACCAAATACGTTGCTTGGCGTGAAAAGAAAGGTACCGTTTTCAACCTTGCTTGTTCAAAAATTAATTTAGTTATAGTGCCTATTGACACTTGGTGGATAGATACGGGTACAACTATTCATATAAGTGTCACGATGCAGGGTTGCCTAAGGAGCCGAATGCCAACTGATGGTGAAAGATACATCTATGTGGGAAATGGCAACAAGGCTGTAGTGAAGGCTATTGGTCTTTTTAGATTACAGTTAGATTCTGGATGTACTTTGGATTTAGAGGAGACTTTTATGGTACCGTCATTTAGACGAAATTTAATTTATGTTTCATGTTTGGATAAATGTGGATATTTTTGTTCATTTAGAAATGTAATGGTTAGTCTTTATCTAAATTTAAGTGTTATTGGTACCAGTAATCTAACAGATAAATTGTACAAATTGAACACAAAGGCCTTGAATGGTAATGAAACCTTGCATTCAAGTAATTATGGCATTAAGCAAAAATTAACAAATGAGAATTCATCAATGTTATGGCACAGGCTTTTAGGTCATATTTCAAATCAACATATTCAAAGGCTTATGTTAGAAGGAATTCTTAATCCACTTGATTTCTTAGACTTTCAAGTCTGTATAGAGTGTATTAAGGGTAAACAAACAAATATGAGGAAAAAGGATGCCAATAAGTGCAGTGACGTCTTGGAATTGATACATACGAACATTTGTGGTCCATTTCCTACCCTTTCTTGGAATGGACAACAATATTTTATCACTTTCATTGACGATTACTCACGCTATGTCTATCTTTATTTTATTCATGAGAAGTCTTAGTCATTAGATGTGTTCAAGAATATTAAAGCTGAAGTTGAGAACCAATTAAGCAAGAGTCTGTATAGAGTGTATTAAGGGTAAACAAACAAATATGAGGAAAAAGGATGCCAATAGGTGCGGTGACGTCTTGGAATTGATACATACGGACATTTGTAGTCCATTTCCTACCCCTTCTTGGAATGGACAACAATATTTTATCACTTTCATTGATGATTACTTACGCTATGGATATCTTTATTTGATTCATGAGAAATCTCAATCATTGGATGTGTTCAAGAATTTTAAAACTGAAGTTGAGAACCAATTAAGCAAGAAAATAAAGGTCGTTAGATCTAACCATGGAGGTGAATATTGTGGTAGATATGACGGATCGAGTGAACAACGTTTAGGGCCATTTGCCAAATATTTCATGGAGTGTGGTATCGTTCCTCAGTACACCATGTCGGGGACTCTAAGCAGAAATGGTGTAGTAGAGAGGCAAAACCGTACTCTTAAGAATATGGTAAGAAGTATGATCAATCATTCCACCTTACCAAAATCACTTTAGGGTGAAGCTATCAAAACTGTAGTTTATATTTTGAACAGAGTCCCAATCAAAGCAGTAGACAAAACCCCATATGAGTTATGGACTAGCAAGAAACCTAGTATTAGGCATTTGCATGTTTAGGGTTGTCCAGCTAAGGCTAGGCCTTACAAGCCAAATGAAAAGAAATTGGACTCTAGAATAGTGAGATGCTACTTTGTAGGGTATTCTGAAAGATCAAGAGGTTTCAAGTTTTATGACCCCTCAACTAGATCTTTCTTTGAAACGGGCAATGCTAAGTTCATTGAGGATGTTGAGTTAAGTGGGAGAAAACTTGATTTCGTGCTCAGCTGGTGTATGTCCTGTTGATTGTTGCTCAATCAACTGGTATACCTTGATTTCGGTCCTCAGACGAGAGTAATCAACAAAATTTATAACCTATATCACCATGTACTAGGATAGCCTCAGCTAGCATAGCATAGTGGCTCTAGGATCGTTCATTAGGAAGGGTTTTCAACTTACTATTGATATTAATTCAAAGTTGAATTGGTGCTTTTTCATTTCAAGGTTAGCTTTAAAAGAAAACATAATCTTTGGTTGAAAAAAGATTGGTTTTAAGCTAACCAAAAATAATAGTAACTGAAATTACTAATAAAGAAAGGTGTTTCTTGGAGTTTTTGGATCATTGGGCTCAGGTTCCTAATACAAAAAGAGAGTTCCGGTCACTTGAATCTTTTCCTCGCATTGGGGATTTAACATATAGTTATTTCACGAATCGGTGTGGTACAGATGCTTCCCTTTTATGGATTCAAACACTAAATCCCTCTCACTGATTCATCTTACAATGGCTCATGCCTCTCACCTAGCATTTACCATTCAAGGTGATCCTTAACCTTGGATTTCCCTTCTCAAGCTAGCAAGAGATAACTAATGGATGCCTCCTTAGAGTCCAAAAGCTTACTATTGTTGGCTATTCTAGAAAATCCTACCTTCAAACCACCTCCCAAAGGCTCGCAAGAGATAAACTAGTGCATCTCAATGGATGGAGATCACTTGTCTTACCAAGTGTTGACCCAGGTGATTTAAAGGCATTTTAAGTTAACTAAAAACATAGAAACCATTAACTGGTCACACTTTCTCTTCATTAAAAGCTGAAATAATAAAACTTCCAATTTTTGCATTCAGCACCTTACCCAGCTTCCTTAACTCCAAGAGACAAAAAGCCTAGCCACTCATTCTATGATGAAACATCCTCAGAGCTTGTTTGGCTAGTAAGAAAAATACAATCAAAATGAGTAGGTAAGGCAGAGCAAGGCTCTGTGTATTACTTCCTTCAAAACTATACAAAAAGTTGGTCTCCGAGAACAAGCTCCCGAGATGTCTCTGTAAGGAAAATTACCAACTATATATATGAGGTTCTTCACCCTTTGTTCTTACTTATTAACTGAGGAATCCTATGATTGGTGGATTACAAGGAGAGAATGGGGATTTAAACAACAAATATCTGAAGAAAAAAAATCTAAAAGAGTCGGTCGCAAATATCTGGAAGCACTCAGGTGGATTTCGTAGGCATACAAGATGGGCTGCGAACTTTCACAAGTTGAAAGTCTCCATTTCGCAGCCAAAGGCTGATTTCGCAGCTAGCACCTTGTGATTTCGCAGATGTGAAATTGGCCTTCAGCTTGGTGTGATTGGCTTCCAATGGCTATAACTTCTTCATTTCAACTTTGATTCATGCACTGTTTAAAGCGTTGGATTCTTGACTTCCCGAGCTTCAAAACGACATATAGTATGCATGAAATGGACTCCAGAAAGTGCTCTAAATGTGTCCAACAGTTGCTATCCTCTTGAATTCTTCATGTTAGATTTCTCTCTTTGCTTTCCCTCCTTGCATTCATGATTTGCTTTTGGTAAAGGACTATAGAGCTTCAAAGCTTGGGTTCTTCATGTAAATGAGATTCCAACTGCTTTTCCATGGATTCTATAGAACTCTCCTCAATCTTGGATTGCTTTGGTGATAAAAAAGCTATCAAAAACACCAAAACTTAACACAATTTGATTAGAACCGATTGCAAAGGTCCTTAACATGCCAATTGAGTTAAAAGGTAATAACTACTACTCAAAAGTGTTTAAAAGAGTTAATTACAAGTTACAAAATAACACTTTTTGAGTAGTAATCAGAGCCATTAAGAAAGGTGGTCTTTGAAGAGGAATCTATTAGTATTCCTATTATTGCAACTGGACATGGACATATTACATTTTATGACACTATCCAGAAGGTACAACTAATGACAAAGATTGTAGACATGCCTGAAATTCCTCCTACTCAAGTTGTGAAACCATTTCAAGTTCATGAAGAGGTAACTCAAGAACCTCAAGAACCTCAAGTACAAGTGCCACTAAGAATATCCACTAGAGAAATGAGGAGTAAAATTTTAGATGATTATGTTGTATATATCCAGGAACATGAGTTTGACATGGGTTTAGAAGATGATCCAATTTCAGTTAGTTAAGTCAAACAAAGTTTTGACTCTAAAAAGTGGATAGAAGCCATGAAGGATGGGATGAAATCAATGAATGACAATGGTGTTTGGGACCTAGTAGAGTTGCCTGAAGGTGTAAAACCGATTGGTTGTAAATGGATTTTTAAGACCAAACGGGATTCAAAAGGCAACATTGTTAGGTATAAGGCACGGCTAGTTGCAAAAGGTTTCACTCAAAAAGAAGGCATTGATTATAAGGAGACCTTTTCACCAGTTTCATCAAATGACTCCTTTAGAATCATCATGGCACTTGTGGCTCATTATGATTTAAAGCTGCATGAAATGGACGTTAAACTACATTTCTTAATGGTAACATTGATGAGACAATATACATGGTGCAACCAGAGAAACTTTGAGTCTAATGATTCAAAGCAACTTGTATGCAAATTAAAAAAGTTCATATATGGTTTAAAGTAGGCATCCCGACAATGGTACTGAAAGTTTGATCAAGTGATTGCTTCATTTGATTTTAAGGAGAACACTATTGATCAATGCATATATCTCAAGTTCAGTGGGAGCAAATTCATTATCTTGGTGCTATATGTAGATGATATTCTAATTGCAAGAAGTGATGTGGAACTTTTGCATGAAACCAAGCGATTTCTATCCAGTAAATTTGATATGAAGGATCCTGGTAATGCTTCTTTTGTGCTGGGTATACAGATCTATAGGGATCGTTCAAGAGGTATACTTAGGCTATCACAAAAGTCCTACATCGATAAGGTGTTAAGTAGGTTTGGCATGAGCAATTGTGCATCGGGAGACACGCTTGTGGCAAAAGGCAATAAATTTAGTTTGCATCAATCTGAAAAATGAACTTGAGAAGAAGGATATGGAAAGGTTTTCCTATGCCTTGGCAGTAGGAAGTCTCATGTATGCACAAGTTTGTACGCGTCCGGATATTGCGTACATTATTGGAATGTTGGGTAGATATTTGAGTAACCCAAGTATAGATCACTGGAAAAAGGCAAAACGGGTTATGCGGTATTTACAAAGAACTAAAGATTATATGCTCACATATCGAAGATCCGGTGATTTAGAGATAGTGGGACATTCGGACTTCGATTTTGTGGGATATCTTGACAGCAGGAGATCCACTTCAGGCTACATCTTCATGTTGGCTGGAGGAGCAGTATCATGGAAAAGTGTTAAACAAACACTTATTGCTTCTTCCACTATGAAGACAGGATTCATAGCCTGCTACGAGGCATCAAACCATGGGATATGGCTGTAGAATTTTATCACAGAATTGCAAATTATTGATAGGATTGAGAAACCATTGAGAATCAATTGTGATAATAGGGTTACAGAATTGTATTCTAAGAACAACCGAGGTTCGTCAAAGTCCAAACACATTGACATCAAGTTCTTGGTTATGAAAGAAAGAGTTCGGAGTCTTCAAGTATCAATTGAACACATAAACATAAACTCCATGATTGCGGATCTGCTCACTAAGGGTTTGCTACCCAAATTATATCATGAGCATGTCACACATATGGGTGTTGTACATATTAATGATGTGCTAGTATAGTGGGAGTTTGTATTTAGTTTTGTGTTTGTTTTCTTGATATATTGTTATGTTTGTGTTATCTTTACAGGCCTTGGTTTTAAAGACTATTATGTTTTAATACTCTGAATTGAAATGATGACTTTCAGAAGGAGTTTAATATCAAGTGTTGAAAGTGGAATTTGATTATTTTTAGTCATAAAGTAGGACCAATTGGAAATAGACATATTAAAGATCACATTCTATGTAATTTCCATGCTACGCATCCATACTTGATCCATGTTGCTAATTTTGTTAATGTTGTGATCATTGATGGGTCTAGTTATAATTATGATTAACGAAGGCCGCTTTAATCATGTGTTAGCATAATTAGTAGATCGAATTCTTTAAGGATATTTAGATAAGATAGCAAAGATGAGCTTAATAAAGTATTATCATGAACATTGTTCGGTAATATGTGTAGTCTAAGTGGGAGATTGTTAGAATAACTATGGACTCACACATATTAACCATAGTTTATGATTAAGCTATTCATATATATATATATATATATATATATATATATATATTTAATTAAAATTTTGTTATAAAGTATGGGTCACCTTATGTGTAGAGCCCAATGCCTTCATGTGTCTTAGATGATGGGCCTAAGACACGCGAGACCCAATATTCCAAAGGGTATGGTCCCTAAGACATAGAGGATATAAGGAATTCATCAGGTTGGTGTCCGTTCAATATAATTTTGAAAAGAAAGAACGCTCGCTCTCCTGCCTCCCATCACCAGAGAGATTAAAGAAGGTGGTTTCCCCTTTATCGCTGATTACTACCCAAAAGTGCCATTTTACACCTTTAAGTCATTATGTTTTAAGCACTTTTGTGTAGTAATTCTTCACCTTTATTCCAATTGGCATGTTAAGGACCTAGCAATGACTTCTAATCATATTTGTGGCTAGTTTTAGTGTTTTGACATCTTTTTGGATCATTAAGACAAGCCAACCAAAGAAGAAAAGCAAAGAGAAGCAAAGAAAATCAAAAGAGAAGCAAGGAGGAAATCTGAAGTGAGCAGCTGCAGTGTTCTTTGGCACTTTTGGAGCACTTCCCGAAGTCCATTTTTTACATGCTATATACCGTTTCGAAGCTCAAGAAGTCAAGAATCCAACGCTTTAAACCGTGCACGATTTGGAGCTGAAATGAGGAAGTTATGAATTTCGGAAGAGAACTGCTCCAGGTGTGCGAAAATTTCGCATACCTTCTGAAGGGTATGCGAAATTCGCATACCTGTGCGAAATTCCTTCTGAGGTGTGCGAAATTCGCACACCCCCTCCCCTGTTTTGCCGACTCCACTTTAGATATTTTCTTAAGTTCTTTTGTTGTAATTTCCTTTCTTCTCCTTGTAGCAAGCCAATGAAAAGCTTTGCTTTTGTAAAAACTATATAAGGGGTGGAAATCACCTCTTGAAGACATGGAACACGAGTGTTGAGCTGAACACTTAGCAATATACAGAGCACTCTTATTTTCTATTCTCTCGTTACTATTTTCTCTTTCTTGGAAGCCAAACAACCTCTGAGGATGTTTTCTCAGAGGATGAGAGGCTAAACTCTTGGTTTCTTGGAGTGAAGGAAGCTAGGTGAAAAGTCCAGATGAAAAGCTGGAAAATGCTCGTGCATTAAATTCAGGTAGTTGAAGTTCATAAATGGCTTTTTAATCTAAAGTTTTGCTTTAAATCCCTTAGAATCACTTTGAATGGCCAATACATGGTAAGCTTCAGGTCTTTATGGATGCTTATTGCTAGATCCATATTAGTCCATTAGTTATCATGTACGAGCCATTGGAAAGTGGTTCAAGGTGAAGACCTATATAGTATCTAAAGCCATTAATGGACCTTGACTACCATTTCTATTGATTTTTATGGATTAAATCTTCATTGTCAAACCTACACCGGTTCAGGAAATAACTATAGGTTAAATCCCCAATGCGAGGAGAAAAATCCGGAATTTTCCACTTTGCATTTTAAACTTGATCCTAGCAATCCTTAGCTCCGAGAAACTTTCTTTCTTCCATTTTTAATTAGTTTATGTTAATTTAGTTTCAAATACTTTCAAAACAAATTTTATTTTCTTTTTAAGCTTTAAGTTTTTGATAAAGGAAATCATTAAATTTAATTTCTAATCATGAGTATATCACTGGTAGAATGAAAACCCATCCCAGAGTTCGACCCTAGAGCCACTATACTATAGTAGCTTTGCTACACTAGTATGAGGTCATAGGTTTTATAAATGTTTTTGATTAAATGACCCGATTGGGAATCCATGCGAATCAATCGCCTTAGAAGATCCATACTTCTTCAACAAGCACAATGGACTCAGGTTAGTTCCCATTCTGTAAACAAGAAGGCATGTTTTTTTTATACTTGATTTATATCAAGTTTCTATTTTGGGTGAATAATGGAAAACACAAAAATTGTATTGGAGAAGATAACATCCATAACTAAAGATCTTCCTAGAAATCCTAGAGACTTTGGAAAATTTAAAGAGTCCTTAACATAAGCCACTGTCACAAGCTTCTATAAATTTCAAACCTTCCACCAGGTTTACGAGTTCTTGATGTCCACAACTGCCCATAATTGGAAACTTTATCAAGTCCCTCAAGTTTACTTTGTTCTTCTTTGTTCAAATGCTTCAAATCAACAATTGAGTTATGATTTTTAAGACATTTAACCCTTTTTGTTGGTACAAAAACATAAGATTTAAACCATTCTTTCTTGCAGGAGTTTGAGTGTGGGTCTTATTGGTGCAAGGTAATCACAGTTTTCATTCTTGAAAATAATGGAATTCGGGAGTGGATAAGGTAACAAAAAAATAGATCTCAAATAACAATAGAGCTTCCTATGGATTGGTACCAGAATAACGACTTCTTGGGATTTGCCTTATAATTTGTTTTCCACTCCATATTGAATCTATGGAAGAGCCTCGTAGTTTAGAATGTGAATTGAATTTGCATGGTCATCGATATGAATCTCTAAATGGTATCTCTTTTGAAGTCTAGCCCATGGATGAACTCTCATTTCGAAACAACTATTCGTGTTACCATAATGGTGGTGAATCATATTGAGTTTGGGTGGCTGATTCGTCCCCATTGCATTCATGCCATTCGATTTTGGCTCAGACGGGTGTTATCAACAAAATTTATAAAACCTAAATCACCTCACACTAGGGTAGCACAACTAACATAGTATAGTGGCTCTACGATTATCCACAGGGATGGTGTTTCATCGTACAGTTGACGTTAGTGAAGGAAATAAAATGGTGTTTTTCCTTATAAAAATTAGCTTTTAAAGAAAAAAGAATTGTGGTTGCAAAGAGTGATTTTTAGTTAAGCAAAAAATGATAAGTGCAGTTAACTACAAAGAAAAGGTCTCTTGGAGCTTTAGGTCACTAAGATCGAGTTCCTTAGGCAAAGGGGGAGATTCCGGATCTTCTCCTCACATTGGGGATAATAACATAAAAGATGGTTATCTCCCAAACCGGTTTTATATTTAGCAATTAAGATTTGATCCAAAGGGTTCATGAAAAATAATAGTTGCTTCCCATTAATGGCTTTCAACACTAAACATTCTCACCTTGAACCACTTTCCAATGGCTCATAAATGATAACTAATAGACATCCATGGATCTAGCAATAAGCATCCAAAGAATCCGAAAAGCTTACCAAGTATTGGCAATTCAAAGTGTTTTTAAGGGATTTAAAGCTAAACCTTAAAATACAAACCATTAATGGTTAACAACTACTTTCATTTAAAGCAAGGACAACTCCCACCTTTTGATTCAAGTCCTTCACCTAACTTCAATCACTCTAAGAAATGTAAAACCTAGCCACTCATCCCTTAAGAAATCATCCTCAGAGGTTTCTTGGCTAGAAAGAAAAGTTAAAACAAAAATGAGAAGGAAAGGCAGAGCAAAAAGCTCTCTGTATTTCTTACTACGGGAATTTACAAGTGTTCAATCCATTCTATCCCCCTCTATCTCTCCCATTTTTATATAAGCTACCTAAAAGATATATAAAAAGATATAAAAGAAAATATCTAGGTTGGTTACAAGGAGAAACTAGGAAATTACACAAAATATCTGAAGATAAAAATCTAACGGAGTCGGTGCACAGGAAGATTTTGTGTACCATGCGAAATTTGGCATGGTGTGCGAAATCCTTTGCTACCTCAAGTGGTTTCGCATGGTGTGCGAAATTTCACACAGCCATGCGAAAATGCTGGTTGTTGGATTTCTTCTTTGGGTTTTCTTCCTTGCATCTCTGATTGGCTTGGCAAAGGGCTATGAAGTGTTCCAAAGCTTGGATTCTTCATGTATTTGAGCTTTAACTTGCATTGCCATGGATTTCACCAAATTCTCCCTCATTCTTGGCTTGTTTCAATAATCGAATAGCTACCAAAAACACCAAAACTTGCCAAAAACTTATTAGTAACCCTTGCTAGGTTCCTTAATGTGCCAATTGAGTTAAAAGGTATTAACTACTACTCAAATGTCTTTAAAACAGTTAGTTTCAAGCTATAAAAGAGTACTTTTTGAGTAGTAATCACTCCCCCCAATCGACATATTTCTAATCCCTTAGCAATGAAGGAAAGATAAAGAAGAATAGATA
This sequence comes from Vitis x doaniana, assembly GCA_030345155.1. Taxonomy (NCBI): domain Eukaryota; kingdom Viridiplantae; phylum Streptophyta; class Magnoliopsida; order Vitales; family Vitaceae; genus Vitis; species Vitis x doaniana. Next base: position 10,836,322 of record CP128335.1, read on the forward strand.
GTAAAATCATTTACAAAATCATGCTAATCATTCCAAAAAAATTTCAAGTGGCATGATGCAGATTATACTCTCTCATGGAACATTAAAGAGGCAGAACCCAACCTTCAACAAGAGTCATCAAATATCTTGCTTAATCATAATTTAAAAAGAGTAGGCATTATGCAAATTTAAGCATCAAAAGAATTTCCACTCCCAAAGATCCAATCCTTACTCTTCCATAAAAATCTAAGTGTGTTAAACTTATTAGTTTCTAATTATAGTATGTCAAACCATTCTCTCCCCCCAACCTAGTTCTTTCTCAAACCTTAGCAAACTGACCAACCTCCAATAGGCTAAGAACGCACCTCCTTTATTTCACAATTTTTTCATTGTAGGAGTGCAATGCTGAAGGTATTGTTTTCTAAAGTGTCCATGTAACAGGGATCCATCGATGACTCCTAACCAATCAAGTTTTAGGGCATCAAGCTTTAAGGATCTTTCGACCACTAACTCCTTAGATTTTTCCCCGGACTTTTGAGATTGAAATTTGATTACTACTCAAAAAGTGCTATTTTATAGCTTGTAATTAACTCTTTTAAACACTTTTGAGTAGTAGTTATTACCTTTTAACTCAATTGGCATGTTAAGGACCCTTGCAATCAGTTCTAATCAAATTGTGTTAAGTTTTAATGTTTTTGATAGCTTTTTGATCACCAAAGCAATCTAAGATGAGGGAGAGCTTTTTATAGTCCATGGAAAAGAAAATGGAAGCTCATTTACATGAAGAAACCAAGATTTGGAGCTCTGTAGTCCTTTTCCAAAAGCAAATCATGAATGCAAGGAGGGAAAGCAAAGAGAGAAATCTAACATGAAGAATTCAAGAGGACAGCAACTGTTGGACACATTTTGAGTACTTCCTGGAGTCCATTTCATGCATACTATATGTCATTTTGTATCTCGGGAAGTCAAGAGTCCAACGCTTCAAACAGTGCATGAATTAGAGTTAAAACAAAGAAGTTATGGCCGTTTGAAGACAACCGCATCAAGCTATGCGAAAATTTTGCAGCTGCGAAATCAACCTTTCGTTGCAAAAATTTTGCAGCTGCGAAATCAGCTTGCAAAGATTTCGCAAGGTGTTTTGCAGCTGTGAAACCACCTACAAGCACACGTGTGCCACTTCGCAAGTTGAAACTCCATCTTCGCAGCTGTGAACCACGTTGCAAAATCACCTCCAAGCTGCGAATCAAGTTGCAAATCATCTTCAAGCTACGAAACCACCTGCAAGCACACATGTGCCACTTCGCAATTCAAATTCCATTTTGGCACCATGCAAATCACCTTGCGAAATCCACCTGTGTAATCTCAAATATTTGCTACTGACTAAGTTAGATTTTTTCTCAAGATATTTTGTCTAAATTTCTATTTTCTCCTTGTAATCAACTAAAGATATTATTGGGATATTTAGGATATCTAAAGGGAGGTTAAAAATATCTCTTTGGATATTTCTTAGAAATTATCCTCTATATATATCTTTGATATAGATGCAATCCAATATAGAAAAAATCCACGGGAGGAGGATCATAGTAAGAAATATATCTACAGAGCACTTGCTCTGCTTTTCCTTCATATTTTTGTTTTCTCGTTATTTTTATTTCTAGAAAATCAAACTCTAAGGATGTTTCCTCAGAGGATGAGTGGCTAGGCTCTTTGTCTCTTGGAGTGAAGAAAGTCGGGTAAGTTTCTACATACAAAAATTGGAAGTTTTGTTGTTTCAATTATTAATGAAGAGAAAGTGTGACCTGACAATGGTTTTTATCTTTTTAGTTAACTTAAAATTCCTTAAAATCACCTGGGCCAACACTTGGTAAGGCAAGTGGACTCCGTCCATTGAGTTACACTAGTTTATCTCTTGCAAGCCTTTGGGAGGTGGTTTAAAGGTAGGATTTTCTAGAATAGCTAACACTTGGTAAGCTTTTGGACTCCAAGGAGACATCCATTAGTTATCTCTTGCGAGCTTTTGAAGCGTAATGCAAGGTTAAGGATCACCTTGAATGGCAAATGCTAGGTGAGAGGCATGAGCCATTTCAAGATGCATCAGTGAGAGGAAATTAGTGTTTAAACCCATTAAGGGGAAGCATTTGGACCACACCGGTTCGGGAAATAACTATATGTTAAATCCCCAATGCGAGGAAAAGATTCAAGTGACCAAAACTCCGTTTTTGTATAAGGAACCTGAGCCTAGTGATCTGAAACTCCAAGAAACACTTTTCTTTGTAATTAAAATCAGTTACTATTTTTAGTTAGCTTAAAACCAACCTTTTCAAACATCTTTATGTTTTCTTTTAAAGCTAACTTTGAAATGAAAAAGCACCAATTTAGCTTTGAATTAATATCAATTATGAAGTGAAAACCCATCCCAATGAATGATCCTAGAGCCACTATGCTATGCTAGCTGAGGCTATCCTAGTACATGGTGATATAGGTTATAAATTTTGTTGATTACTCCCGTCTAAGGACCAAAATCAAGGTACACCAATTGGGAATGGAATCAAAATTCAATACCCAAGCACCTACAATATGTTAAACTCCACCTATTCACCCTTGTAACGAGCATTGAGGTCGGTGACTCCCAACCAATAAAGGTTTAGGGCACTAGGTTTTAAAGACTTTCGTCGTTACCCCTCGGACCTTGCTCGGGTTTCAAGGCAAGAGAAACACTTTGTTCTTTCTCTTATTTTTTTCAAAGGCTCATTGGCCTTTTATAAGGTGTCCCAACACTATTAAAATGAGGTCAAAGGTACCAAGTCGAAATTTTCCTAAGTTCAAGGGGTGAGATAGTTTTTCATCTTATAACCGAAACCTAATGTGCACAGTGTGTGATAGTGGAAGAAATAAGGTTCAATTCCATAGGAGTTTCAATAATTCATCAACTTCACTAAGCATAATACAAACTCTAAGATTCAAGTAAAAATGCAAGAACTCAATTTCTCTCATTTTATTTTGATTTTTCCTTAATAACCATGAAAAGTAGAATGAAAACTTTTTAAATTAAGAAAAAAGTAACTAAATTAAAAAATTAACCTAGCATTATTTAACAAAACTTCCTTCCTCAACTCTCCCCCTAACCGAGATCAACATTGCCCTCAATGTTTCAAGAGCAATTGAAAATAAAGGAAGGAAGTGGTACCTCCTGAGTGAAATGGAGTCTGAGTCGTCAAGGAGAAACCACATGAGTCAAAAAACAAAAGGGTAATGAGTAGAGGAAATAGAAAAATGCTAAGTATAATTAAAAACATGATGTCTATATATTAATTTGAGAAAGTACAATATGATATATTATTAGGCAATACATCTAATCCCAGTTTATAAAGCATCAAAACAAGGACAAATCTCCACTAATATAATATATAAATACAATAAGATAAAGAGATGTCCTATGATCAAGTAGTGGGAGCCTTAGGTGGAGATGATGTATCCTTAGGCGTAGCTGTGACTGTGGGAGGCTCATCCTGAGGTGGTGGAATCTGGACCTCTGCAGATGTAGTGTCCTCAGCTGGAGCTATAGGCGCTGAGGATGCGGGAAGGTCAGGTTGAGGCGGAGGCAGGAGTCCTAGGTGCTGCTGAATTTGATGGAGAATAGCAATCTGCTGGTCCTGATGGGCACGCATCTCAGCCATCTGCTGGAAGAGAGCAAAATGGGTGGTGGTGAGTGTATGAAAGGTATGCACCTGGGCTTGAAACTCCGAAGCCGATATGGTGATGGAAGACTTGGATGTAGTAGGAGCAATTGGTGGAACAATAGGAGTCGTGGGCGAAGCAGCAAAAGTAGCCTCAAGTGTGGGCATTGGTGGTGCAAAATTATCGGGAGCTCGCCTTGCTCTGGCTATGGGGAAACTGGAGGTGCTACCATGGAAGGGGTTCCAAGAGGTGCAAAATAGCCCACCAATTGATTCCATTTGTTAAGAGTGAATCGCTCTCAACAAAGGTGGCGGCGCTCAAGCTGAGGCTCAATAGGAAAGCTCAAATACTCCAAGATGTGGCATAACAACCTCAGAAATAGTAGTGGAATGGTGTCGGCCCTCTAGAGCTTCTTTCTATGGACCTTCTCCTCAAAGTGGATGAGGGAGGCCATGATCAAGTGGTGCGGGCCAAAGTAGAAGCCCTCTGATATACGGAATAACGCGTCCAAAATAGCTCATCTCCTCTATACTGAATGTTGTAAGGGAAAGAGGTTGGAGTGTAGTACCACGTCTATGAGGAGCATCTCAGGTAGAAGCTCATTCCGTAGAAGCTCCTTCCGTAGAAGGATCGAATCTGCAGAGGTCCCCCTGGATAAAATGTGGACCATGTCCCTCTGTGATAATGGGGACCACTGATGGAAAGTAGATGGATCCTCTAGCTCGAATAAAATATATAGAGCCTCTGCAATATGTTTGGCCTCGAGGACACCATGACGTCCATCTATGGTGAAGTGAATCGCAGTAGGACTCCAAACACCATGAGTAGTCATAGACTGGTAAAAGTCTAATGCTACTCTAGGGTAAAAGAACTTACAAGGAGTTATGAGGTGCTCAAGGTGGTACCTCTAGAGTAAGCCGTAAGAGTCTTGGAGCTTAGGCTTCTGTTGCATGGCTTCTTGATCAAAATATAGCTCTGAGTGGAAGGGTCTCTCTCTGCAATCTGAGTTACCCTCAATGGGTGGTGCTGCGAGCATCGAACGTCTGACAATTGACTCCAATGACAGGTCAGTAGGAACCTCAAAATCTACAAGAGGCTTAGAAGCTCTAGATGACTCGCATGGGCCTGAAGTCCTAGTCATCTTGGCCGGAGGGCGTCGTATTGAACTTTCAGGGCTCAAAGTAGTCACCCCTAGGGTAGTAAGTGGTCTCCTTATCTCGTATCTGTGCTGAAGAGCAGGTGAGGAAGGACCACTGGCTGCTCCACCATCGAAAAGTGGAATCCACAGGGCCTCCGTAGCCTGATATGGGAAATCACTAGGCACCAGAGCTAAGGAGGCTCTCTGCCTCATAGTGCATCTTGGTGAAGGAGCAAGAAGGGCTCCTCGGTTTCTAGCCATGTCGGAAATGAAAGGTGAGCCTCAGGTCCATGCTCTGAGGGGGCGTGGAGTGTGTTTCTTCGAAATGATGTGCACAGGGTGTAGTATCGAATGGAGAGGGACGAGGTCACAAGGTGGCAGAGGAAAATGAGGGATTCATATGGATAAGGGTGCTTGCTAAATGAGGAAGCTAGGGCTCAGGGGAGGGGGTTTAAAAAGAAATGGCAGGTGACCTTTCATTTTCGCACGAGCCTCTTGAGTTTTGCACAGTGTGCGAAATGGCTTTGGGGGTGCGAAATTACTTCGTAGACCCCTTAGGGTTTCTCATAGTGTGCGAAATGGTGTTGGGTGTGCAAATTTTTTCGCATGGTATGCGAAAATTTCACAAGGTCTTTGAAATAATTTCGTAGGGTTTGCTTATTTTCGCTGGGTATGCAAAATTTCGCACCCCACGCAAAATGATTCCTTGATTTTGCATGCCCTACGAAAATTTAGCAAGGTGTGTGAATTGGGTTGATTTTTCTTCTGTTTGAAATCCCCTTACAATTGATCATCAAAAACCTAAGTTAAATCAAACCAAAATAAAATTAAAACGAAAAATAAAAAACAAAACAAATAATAATACAGGAAAACTCTTAAATAAAAAATAAAACAAAAAGATATGGACTCATTAGTCTTTAAAAATACTAAGTCCATCAAGAAACTGGTGTTGTCAAGCTTGATGTGGATCAAGGAGGATGAATTCCTCGTTGTCGCGGGAAAAAGGCTCCACATAGGGCTTGAGATGGTGGCCATTCACTTTGAAGTTTCCTGTGCTATTGGAGTTGAGTAGTTCCACTACTCCATTTGAATGCACTTGGTGAATGGTAAAAGGACCTATCCACCTTGATTTTACCTTGCCCAGAAAGATGTGGAGCTTAGAGTCATAGAGCAAGACTCTTTGTCCCTTTCAAAAATCCTTACAGGAAATCAACTAATCATGTCACCTCTTCAATTTCTTTTTTGCAATTTTTGAATTGATGTAGGCATCATTTCTCAATTCCTCCATCTCATTGAGGTCTAAGAACCTCTTTAACCCAGTTCTGCTCAAATCCATGTTAAGCTTCTTGATTGCCCACCAAGCTTTGCATTCCAATTCCATAGGGAGATGCATGCTTTTCCATAGACTAGGCGATAAAGAGACATCTTGAGAATGGTCTTGTAAGTTGTTCGATATGCCCATAGTGAATCAAGGAGCTTGACTAACCAATCTTTTCTGTTTGTGTTCACCACCTTCATCAATATGTTTTTAATCTCCCTAATTGTTAACTCAACTTGCCCACTAGTTTGAGGGTGGTAAGTGATTCATGCCTAATTGGTGTCTCGGCTGATTCGTGTCCAGCTAGTGCTCCTTGATGGCGGGTGTAATCAACAAAATTTTTAACCTATAACACCATGAACTAGGGTAGCAAATACAAAGCTACTATAGCATAGTGGCTCTAGGATCGTTCCACTGGGAAGGGTACTCAAGGTTGAAAATGATACCAATTCAAAGTGAATTGGTGTTGTTTCATTTCAAGATTAGCTTAAGAAATAAAACACAAACTTTGGTTGAAAAAGGTTTGGACTTAGATTAACAACACAACAAGTGATGAAAATAACTTAAGAAGAAAAGCATTCCTTGGAGATTCAGGTATACAGGGGAGGTTCCTCATGCAAAAGCATAGCTCCGGTCAGTTGGTTCATTTCCTCACATTAGAGAATTAACTCAAAGTCAATTCTCTAACAGGTGCTGCACAAATGCATCCCTCAATTGGATTTCAGCTTTAATTCTCTCACTGATGCAACTTGCAATGGTTCAAGCCTCTCACTTAGCCATTACCATTCAAGGTGATCTTTAACCTTGGATTACCCGTCAAAAGCTCGCAAGAGGTAACTAATGGATGTCTCCTAAGAGTCCAAAAGCTTACCAAGTGTTGGCTATTCTAGAAAATCCTACCTTCAAGTCACCTACCAGAGGCTCGCAAGGGGTAAACTAGTGCATCTCCGTGGTTAGAGATCACTTGCCTTACCAAGTGTTGGCCCAGGTGACTCCAAGGTGTTTTAAGTTAACCAAAAACATTAGAAACCATTCACGGGACACACTTACTCTTCATTCATAGCTGAAACCACAAAGCTTCTGATTGAAGCACTTGGAACCTTTCCCGGCAACCTTAATTCCAAGGAACTAAAAAGCTTAGCTACTCATTCTCTGGGGAAAGCTCCTCAGAGAGTGCATAACTTAGTAAAAATATTAAAATACAAAGTGAGAAGGTAAGGTAGAAAAGAGCTAAAGCTCTTTGTATTTCTTTCTTTGGAACTTACAAAAGGTTCAACAACCAGAACACCTTTTTTAACAGGCTCCTCGGGCTCCCTTTTTAACCAAAAATACAATTACAGCTATTACATGATATTTTGCCAAATTCCTAACTTAAAAGCTAAGGAAATCTATCATTGGTGACTTACAAGGAGAATTTAGGCATTTAGGCAACAAAAATCTAATGAAAAATATCTCCAAGTGTCGGTTACAAATATCGGGAAGCACTCAGGACCACTTCGCAGGTGACAAGTGAGGTCTGCGAAATTTCGCAGGTGCACAAGAAGGGTTGCGAAATTTCTTCATAGCAACCAGCTGCTTCAACACCTTTGCAAAGTGGACTTCCATCATGTGGTGTTTGGCTTCCATCGCGGCGTGAAGCTTCAGGGGAACTCCATAGCACTGTGCAAAAAGGCTGCGAAATCACTTCGCAACAAAATGGTGATTTCGCAACACTTTTCTGAAGCCTTCCTTCCTTCAGCTTGGAGCAGTTATCTTCCAAAGGCTGTAACTTCCTTATTTCAGCTTCAAATGGCACACGGTTTGAAGCATTGGATTGTTGACTTCCTAAGATTTCAAATGACATATTGTATGCATAATTTGGACTTCAGGAAGTGCTCCAAAAGTGGCTGCAGTGACTGTCATCAAGAGTGCTCCATGTCTGATTTCTCTTTGCTTCCCCTTTGCATTTCCACTTTGCTTATGGCAAAAGAGCTTCAAGGCTTTGATTCTTCATGCCTCTGAGCCTCCCATTGCTTTCCAAGGATTCCATAAAACTCTCCTCAATCTCATAATGCTTTGGTGATCAAAATACTAACAAAAACACCAAAACTTACACAATTTGATTAGAATTCATTAAAAGGGGCCTTAACATGCTAATTGGGTTAAAAGGCACTAACTACTACTCAAAAGTGTTTAAAAGGATTAATTAGAAGCTATCAAATAGCACTTTTTGAGTAGTAATCACTCCCCCCAACCGACATATTGCTAGTCCCTTAGCAATGAAGGAGAGAAAAACAAAACAAAATTACCATAATTTACAAATCATGCTAATCACTTCCAAAAAAATATTTAAGTGGCATGACTGAAAAACTCTCACATGGAACATTAAAGAACTATAACTTCAAATTTCAACAAGAGAAATCAAAAACCTTGCTAAATACCACTGATCAAGGGAATGCATTATGCAAATTGAAGTTTTAAAACCATTTTCACTTCCAAAGAACCAAACTTTATTCTTCCACAAAAATCTAAGTGTAAGATGATAGCTTCCGAATATAGCATGCTAAACTAATCTCTCCCCCCAACCTATCTCTTTTCAACACTTTAGCAAACTGACCAAATTCAATAAACAGAGAACACACTTTTTTTTTTTTTTTTTTTTTTTTTTTTTTTTTTTTTTTTTAAGGTAGCAGGCTTAAGGGGCATTCTTTTCTGTTTTGTCCACGTAATGGGGGTCCATCGATGACTCCCAACCAATTAAGGTTTAGGGCATCAAGCTTTAAGGATCTTTCAACCACTAACTCCTCGGATTTTACCCCGGACTTTTTCATATACCCTTTTTGCCTACCATATGCTAACTCCACCTATCCACCCTTGTAACGAGCATTGAAGCCGGTGACTCCCAACCACTGAAGGCTTAGGGCACCAGGTTTAAAAGGTTTTCACCATATACTCTTTCAGACCTTGCTCGGGTTTCAAGGCAAGCAAACACTTTGCTTTCTTTCTTTTTTTTTTTCAAAGGCTCATTGGCCTTTCATATGGTGTCTCAATATCATTAAAATGAGGTCAAAGGTACCAAGTCCCAAAATTTTTCTAAGTCAAGGGGGAAATAGTTTCTCATTTTATAAAAGGAATCTATTGTGCACAGTGTGTGGATAGCTTAAAGTGGAAGGACTAAACTTGAATTCAATAGAAGCTTCAACAATTGAACCACTTTAGCAAGCATAATCCAAACTCTAAGTTAGATGAAAAGCAACAGTTCAGTTTCTCCTATTTTAATTTGAAAATTTTTCCTCAAAATCCATGGAGAATATAGTAACAAGCAAAAAACTACAACTACTTTACTAGACAAGGCTAAAATAGCAAAATAACTTAGCATACTTCCTTCAACTTAGTAGACTTCCTTCCTCATTTCACCCCCCCCCCCCCCCCCAACCGAGCTAAGCATTGTCCTCAATGTGATATAGGTGATCGAAAATAAAGGGAGGAAGTGGTACCTCCTGATCGATTTCAATTTCGAATATTGAATGGAGAAACCACATGTTTCAAAAAGAATAAAAGGTGTGAGGAAAGGGAGTAAGAGTAAATTAATGCTAAGAGTTAACAAAAAAATTAGACTTTGTATTACTTTACTCATTTGTGAAGAGCTGGAAAAGGAAGTAATACAAGCAATCCAAAGAATCTCCATAAATATTATCAAAATGTAGGAGATTTCATAAAAGACTAACCAAAACAAAATACAAAAAAGTAATATATCAAAGATATAAAAATGTTCAGAGGAAGGTAGTGCTAGAGCTGATAGCCTATGAAGATGGCTCTGCCTCTGGAGTAGCTGACTGATGAGGGGCATGAGGCTCTGTGGTGGCAGGAGTGGTCTGCTCATCAGCTGCTTGGAGGCCAAGATGCTGCAGAAGCTGCCTCAGAACAAAAGTATGCTGAGCCTGAGTAGCCATCATCTGCTACTGGTGAGATCTCAAAGCTGCCATCTCTTGAGCAAGTTTGCTCTGAGAGGCTGTTAATGTCTCCAATGCCTGGCATAGATCCCTATACTCAGAAATAGGGATGGCCATCCTAGGCTCAGCTGATGTAGAAGGCTGTGCTGAAGCTTGGGCTGCTGGAGGAACTGGAGAGGCACTGGCCATGGAGGGAGAGGCTGCAGGCATACCCTCAGGTATAAGGCGTGGGGATGCTCTCCTGGCAGCTAGAGCCTGAACTGGTTGTGGAAGTTCTGGTTGCTCCATCTTGTAAGCTGTCATGTTGCTCCACTTTTCAAAAGTAAAAACATCTCTACAAATCTTCTTTTGCTCCTCCTGAGGCTCTGCTGGATATCCCAGGTGCTCAAGGATTTGGCATAACAGTCGTGGGAAGAGAAGAGGGATGGAATCAGCTCTTTGCAATTTTTTTCTATGCACCTTCTCTTCAAAATAGAGAAGGGCTGCCAGGATCAAGTGGTGAGGGCCAAAATAATAGCCCTCTGACATTCTATACAGGGTCTCCAACATAATTCCCCTTCTCTGAGTCCAATGTTGAAGGGGATAGATACTATGCCTCAACAGGGCATCAATAAGGAACATCTTTGGGGGAAGTTCCCCCCTCAGCAGATACGGGTTTCTGGATGCTCCTCCAGACAAAATGTGCACCATCTCCAACTGAGATGGATTGGCCCAAGCTCTAAAGTCATCGAAATGACTGGGCTCATATGGAATATTCAAAGCTTCAGCTATTTGCCGAGCCCCCAAGATACCATGCCTACCATCAATAACGAAATGAATTAAGATAGGATCCCTGACCTGTCGAGTAGTCATGGATTGATAGAAATCCATTGCTATTCTGGGGTAGAAGAAGTCTCGCGGGGTCAGAAGCTGCTCCATTCGGTATCTTCGCAGCAATTGGAATGTTTCTTCAAGCTCCGGGCGCAACTGGAAAGCAGCTATGTCAAAGCATAGCTCCGAATGGAATGGCCGGTCTCGGCAATCCAAATTGCCTTCAATTAGAGGCTGAGCTAGAATTGGCCGCCTGATTACCGCTTTCGAAACTGGTTCGGATGGAATTTGGGGTTCAGAAGGCGGCTGTTGGATTGCTGGAAGCTTCGCAGGCGGTGCCGGAGATGGCACCGGAGACGGAATTGGAGATGGGGCAGGGGACGCAGCGGGGGACGAAACAGGGGATTGCCCTGTCAAGTCAATGGGCTCCGAGCTTTCCACTCTAGCTCACTTTTGGAGGGGGCGACCCCCTGACCTGGTAAGGTAGCGCCTCGCCGGAGGCGTTTGCAATGTAGGCTTGTCCTGGCGCTTCTTTGGCGAGGGCTTTGCCGGCGGCGGAACGGCTTCTGGCCGCGGCGGCTCAGAGGTTGAAGCTTGCACTGGTACCTCGCGCGGCGTTCTTTTTCGGGTGGAAGGGGAGTGAGACTTCGCGCCCCTGGTTCGTGCCATTGCGAACTGACGAGGGTTAGGACGGCGGCGATGAACGGAGGGGGCAATCGGAGGTGCTAGCGGCGTCGGACTACAGAGAGGAGACGAACGGTTTGCTGCTGCGATTTTTCCCTTTTTCTGAAATGGATTCGCAGCCCAAATGACCGGTATTTATAACGGTTACAAGAATATGAACGGTCATTTGGGGTTTCGCAGAAGAAAAACGGCTTCGCAGCAAAATTGGGCGTTTCGGAATCAAAAATCGCTTTCGCAGCTCACTTCACAGCTGCAAAATTGGAGTCACTATGCTGCGGAATGGCGCTCGTGTGCCAAAGACCGGTTTCACAATTGCGGAACACCCTTCGCAAGAGAGAAATCGCTGAGAAATCGCTGCGGAATAGCGTTTTTTAAGCCTTAGTGGTTCGCAGAGCATTTCGCAGCTGCGAAATGGGGGTTCCTGTGCTGCGAAGTGGCACTCGTGTGCCAAACACTGGTTTCGCAGCTGCGAAATCGTTCGCAGAGGGCTTAAAAGTGTTGCGAAGTGGCTTCGCAGCAAAAAAAACCATTTTCGCAGAGAAATCCTCCTTGGCTGCGAAATCTCGCAGAGCTCTTCTTCTCCCCTGTTTTTGCTCTGTTTTTGCTCTGTTTCTGCTCCAATTTCTTCCCGATTTTTTTCTTTACATTTTCTCCCATCTGAAATCATTCAAACAGATGAAATTACACAAAAACATACAATTTAAGATCAAAAACTAAGATCAAAAGTAAAAATATTACTTTAAAATTACAGAATTTACAAAAATTTTGGACTTTGGTAAAACCAAGTCCAGCAAACCCTTCTTTGCTTAAGCTTTTTGAGGCTCAAGGAGGTTAATCTCCTTCTTGTCTGATTTGAACGGCTCCATATATGGCTTGAGACGATATCCATTAACTTTAAAGGTTTCCTTGCCATCGGAATTCAATAATTCCACTACTCCATGATTAAGTACTTGATGGATAATGAATGGACCAATCCACCTGGACTTGAGCTTTCCAGGAAAAATATGAAGTCTTGTGTCATAGAGTAAAACTCTTTGGCCTTTTTGAAATTCCTTGGTAGAAATCAGTTGGTCATGCCACTTCTTCATCCTTTGTTTTGCAACTTTGGAGTTGATATAAGCATCATTTCTCAATTCCTCCATCTCATTAAGGTCTAAGCACCTTTTTGCCCCGGCTCTAATCAATTCCATATTCAGCTTTTTGATTGCCCACCAAGCTTTGTATTCAACTTCCACAGGGAGATGACAAGCTTTACCATAGACAAGACGATAGGGGGACATGCCAAGAATAGTCTTATAAGTTGTTCTATAGGCCCACAATGAGTCATGAAGCTTAACAGACCAATCCTTCCTGCTTGTATTCACCACTTTCATCAGTATGTTCTTTATCTCCCTGTTTGCTAGCTCAACTTGCCCAGAAGTCTGTGGATGATAAGGTGTAGCTACCTTATGCTTCACTCCATACTTGGCTAACAAACTTTCAAAAGGCTTATTGCAAAAATGAGAACCTCCATCACTGATTATAGCTTTGGGTACCCCAAATCTTGCAAAAATGTTCTCTTTCAAAAACTTGAGAACCACTCTATGATCATTTTGTTTACAGGGGACTGCCTCAACCCACTTAGAAACATAATCTGCCCCCACCAAGATGTAATAATTACCAAAAGACATGGGAAAAGGTCCCATAAAGTCAATACCCCATACATCAAATAGCTCAACTATTAGTATAGGGTTCATGGGCATTTGATTTCTTTTTGTTAGCTTGCCAAGCCTTTGGCATCTATCACAATTTCTACACATGATGTGGGCATCTTTGAACAAAGATGGCCAAGTAAACCCTGATTGCAACACCTTCATAGCTGTTTTCTGAGAGGCAAAATGACCTCCACATGCATTCTCATGACAATGGGTTAGAATTCCTTGTTGCTCTTCCTCAGGCACACATTTCCTTATAATCTGATCTGCACAATATTTAAAAAGGAAAGGCTCTTCCCAATAATAAGCATGGATTTTTGCAAAGAAATGCTTCCTGTCCTGTGCATTCCACTCACTTGGAATTTCACCAGTGACTAAATAATTAGCCATATGAGCATACCAAGGAGTTTCGACTAGGAACATAAGTGATTCCTCAGGAAATTCATCATTAATAGGCAAGGCATGAGAATTATGTGCTATGGCTAACCTTGAGAGGTGGTCAGCTACCACATTCTCCACTCCTTTCTTATCTCTGATTTGAAGATCGAATTCTTGTAACAAAAGAATCCATCTTATCAACCTTGCTTTTGCATCTTGCTTTGTCAATAAATACTTCAAGGCTGAATGGTCAGTAAAAACAATGATGAAAGACCCTACCAAATAAGCACGAAATTTGTCCAAGGCAAATACCACAGCTAACAATTCCTTTTCTGTAGTTGTGTAATTCCTTTGGGCTTCATTCAATGTTTTGCTTGCATAGTAGATTACATAGGGCTTCCCATCTTCTCTTTGACCAAGCACAGCTCCTATAGCAAAGTCACTGGCATCACACATTAGTTCAAAAGGTAATTGCCAGTTAGGGGCCCTCACTATTGGAGTTGTTGTCAAAAATTTCTTCAGTTGATCAAAGCTATCTTGACATCTTTCATCCCATAAAAACTTAGCATCCTTAGCTAACAGCTCACAAAGAGGTTTGGAAAGCTTTGAAAAGTCTTTTATAAACCTCCTATAAAAACCTACATGGCCAAGGAACTGCCTTACTCCTTTTACAGTTGTTGGGGATGGCAATTTGGAAATAAGCTCCACCTTTGCTTTATCAACTTCAATGCTCTTTTCGGATATGATATGACCAAGGACAATTCCTTGCTGTACCATAAAATGGCATTTTTCCCAATTAAGCACCAAGTCCTTTTCAATGCATCTGTGAAGAACTGCTTCCAAATTGACTAAACATTCCTCAAATGTATCTCCATACACGGTGATGTCATCCATGAAAACCTCCATAATTCGCTCCACCATATCACTGAAGATACTCAACATACACCTTTGGAAAGTTGCAGGTGCATTACATAAACCAAAAGGCATTCTCCTATAAGCATAGGTTCCAAATGGACACGTAAAAGTAGTCTTTTCCTGATCTTCCACAGCAATTTCAATCTAAAAATACCCTGAATACCCATCCAAAAAACAATAGAAAGGATGGCCAGAGACTCTCTCCAAAACTTGATCAATAAATGGCAATGGAAAATGATCTTTTCTGGTTACTGCATTCAACTTTCTATAATCAATACACACCCTCCACCCTGAAGTGAGACGTGTAGTGATTTCTTCCCCCTCTTCATTCTGAACTACAGTGATCCCTGACTTCTTTGGTACCACTTGAGTAGGACTCACCCAAGAGCTGTCAGATATAGGGTAGATAATACCTGCTTGAAGTAGCTTCAGCACCTCAGCTCGCACAACTTCTTGTAAATGAGGATTCAATCTTCTTTGAAATTGACGAATTGGCTTAGCTTCCTCCTCCATATATATGTGATGTGTGCAAACTAAAGGACTAATGCCTTTCAAATCAGATATTTGCCATCCTATTGCTTTCTTACACTTCTTGAGAATTTCTATTAAACACTTCTCTTGATGATTGGTCAGAGATGAAGATATTACAACAGGGCATTGGTTGTCTTCTTCAAGGTATGTGTATTTCAGCTCCACAGGTAGAGGCTTCAAATTGAGTTTTGGGATTTCTTTTTCAGCATCTGCTCCCTCTTCTTTATTGAACAAAGGTAGAATTTCTTCTATCCTTCTCCAACTTTGTAAAGTAGCAAGCTCCTTAGGAAGTTCAGACAAACCTTCCTCACAATCCTCAAAACTTTCATTCAGCTTGTCTTGCACATTCTGATTACAGTGTTCCTCTACCAGAGTATCAATAATACACACTTCTTCTGGACCCTCTTCTTCTTCCGGAATGATTTGCTTCTTAGACATATAAAAGACATTGAGATCAAGTGTCATATTGCCAAAAGTGAGTTGCATGAGCCCATTCCTACAGTTGATGATTGCATTTGAGGTAGTTAGGAATGGCCTTCCCAGGATAATAGGAACTAAATTAGCTTCTTTAACAGTAGGATCCGTATCAAGAACAATAAAATCTACTGGATAGTAGAAATTATCAACTTGAACCAAGACATCCTCAATTACTCCTCTGGGAATTTTTACTGATCTATCTGCTAGAGATAGAGTAATTGCTGTTGGCTTCAACTCACCAAGCCCCAATTGCTTATAGACAGTATATGGAAGCAAATTCACACTTGCTCCCAAGTCCAATAAAGCTTTTTCCACTACCTTTCCTCCAATCATGACTGAAATGGTAGGACTTCCTGGATCTTTGTACTTCAAAGGAGACTTACACTGTAAGATTGCACTTACTTGCTCAGTCAAGAAGGCTTTCTTATTTACAGTCAACCCTCTTTTGATAGTACACAAGTCCTTTAGGAATTTTGCATATGTTGGAACTTGCTTAATCATATCCAACAGTGGGATATTGACTTTAACTTGTCTCAATACTTCAAGGATTTCAGCTGCATTTCTAACCCCCTTTTTCCCATGCAATGCCTGAGGAAAAGGTGGAGAAGTTGATTTCTTCAGCCTTTCTTCCTTCAGAAGTTCCTTCTCTGGATTTGCATTCATTGTTGACTCAGAGTCCTCTTTCTTATCACTGATCTCTCCTTCTTTGTCTTTCATTTCCTCCTCCAACTTTGTCCCTTCCTCTTCAACAGGTGGCTTAGGTGGTGGCTGCTCAATTTTCTTACCACTCCTCAGAGTGATCAATGCTTTGACATCTTTCATCTGTGATGATTCCCCCTCATGGCTTTCCACTTCTTGGACACCCTTGGGATTTTGGTGGGGTTGGGAAGGAAATCTTCCCTTTTCTTGCACTCTATTCAAATTTGTGAGCCTTGATATTGAGTACTGGAGATTATCAAATCTTTGAGTCATATCATTTTGCATTCCATCCATCCTTTTGTTCAGAATATTCTCTACTCTGTCAATTCTTTGATTAAGCTGATTATTGATGGCTTTTTGTTCTCCAACAAAGTCTCCCACTACCTTGCTGAGATTCACAATGGCTTGTTCAAGACTTGAAGATTGCTGAGATGGTTGATCCGGCTGTTGGTACTGAGGTGCTCTAGGCTTCCATGAAAAATTTGGATGATTCCTCCAACTTGAGTTGTAAGTATTTCCATAGGGTGCATTGTTATTGGGCTTAAACTGTCCAACAACATTTGCTTGATCTCCAAACATTTCCCTTTCAGCTGAAACTATAGGGCATTCCTCCACCAAGTGTTCATAGGATTGACACTTAGGACAAAGCTTCACTTGCACTGGTGATTCAGCAACAGCTTGCACTTCATGCATTTTTTCAGTTCCAGCTCCTCCAATCTTCTTGTCACAACTGCAAACTTTGCTTTAGTATCATCCTCTTCTTTCAAAGTATACATCCCAGCCTTAGCATTGAAAACATTCAGTTGAGACTTCATCTTTCCCACTTCTCCTTTGGTTGGCTCATCCCATCCCCTTGAAACTTCAGCTACATAATTCAAGAAATCCATAGCTTTCTCCGGATTTTTGCTCATGAAATCTCCTCCACACATTGTCTCCAGGAGTTGCTTCATTGAGGATGACATCCCATCATAAAAATAGCTCACCAATAGCCAAGTATCAAAGCCATGGTGAGGACATGCATTAATAGCTTCCATATATCTTTCCCAACACTCATAGAATTTCTCATTCTCTTTAGCTGAGAAGTTTGAAATTTGCCTTTTCAAGGCATTTGTTCTATGAGTGGGGAAAAATTTCTTAAGGAACTCAGCTTGTAAGTCAGTCCAAGTACGGATACTCCTTGGCCTTAAAGAATTAAGCCAAATTTTGGCTTTATCCTTTAAAGTAAAAGGAAATAACTTAAGCCTCATTAAATCAATTGAAGCTCCTCCCTCTTGGAATGTATTACAAACTTCTTCAAATTCCTTAATATGTGCATAGGGATTCTCACTTTCCATTCCATGGAAAGTTGGTAGAAGTGGAACAATATATGGTCTGATCACTAGCTGCTCTGTAGGAGTTATTATACATGATGGTGCACTCATACGAGGTGGATGCATACGGTCCCTCATTGATCTAAATTCATTGAGATTATCTTGACGAACTTGGTGACTATGCTGATCTTTAGGAGTAGTTTCCATGATATTCAAGCCCAATTCCAATTCCTTAGTATGAGGTGTATCAATTCTAACAAGTCTTCCTCCACTACCTCGTATCCATTTTGGCATACACAACTAATATCTATCTGACTAAAATGAAAACAGAGGACAACAAAAAGAAAACAAAGCTACCAAAACAAAATAAAACTAAGCTGAATTTAAAACCTAAATTTAAATTATGAGTAAGTAAAACGAAAATAATGAGAATTAATAAAGCTAAAGAAACTTTACCACACTTGTGATGAAAATCACAAGTACACTGAAATAGTATCACTGATTCTTGACACCTTCCCCGGCAACGGCGCCATTTGATTCATGCCTAATTGGTGTCTCAGCTGATTCGTGTCCAGCTGGTGCTCCTTGATGGCGGGTGTAATCAACAAAATTTTTAACCTATAACACCATGAACTAGGGTAGCAAATACAAAGCTACTATAGCATAGTGGCTCTAGGATCGTTCCACTGGGAAGGGTACTCAAGGTTGAAAATGATACCAATTCAAAGTGAATTGGTGCTGTTTCATTTCAAGATTAGCTTAAGAAATAAAACACAAACTTTGGTTGAAAAAGGTTTGGACTTAGATTAACAACACAACAAGTGATGAAAATAACTTAAGAAGAAAAGCATTCCTTGGAGATTCAGGTATACAGGGGAGGTTCCTCATGCAAAAGCATAGCTCCGGTCAGTTGGTTCATTTCCTCACATTAGAGAATTAACTCAAAGTCAATTCTCTAACAGGTGCTGCACAAATGCATCCCTCAATTGGATTTCAGCTTTAATTCTCTCACTGATGCAACTTGCAATGGTTCAAGCCTCTCACTTAGCCGTTACCATTCAAGGTGATCTTTAACCTTGGATTACCCGTCAAAAGCTCGCAAGAGGTAACTAATGGATGTCTCCTAAGAGTCCAAAAGCTTACCAAGTGTTGACTATTCTAGAAAATCCTATCTTCAAGTCACCTACCAGAGGCTCGCAAGGGGTAAACTAGTGCATCTCCATGGTTAGAGATCACTTGCCTTACCAAGTGTTGGCCCAGGTGACTCCAAGGTGTTTTAAGTTAACTAAAAACATTAGAAACCATTCACGGGACACACTTACTCTTCATTCATAGCTGAAACCACAAAGCTTCTGATTGAAGCACTTGGAACCTTTCCCGGCAACCTTAATTCCAAGGAACTAAAAAGCTTAGCTACTCATTCTCTGGGGAAAGCTCCTCAGAGAGTGCATAACTTAGTAAAAATATTAAAATACAAAGTGAGAAGGTAAGGTAGAAAAGAGCTAAAGCTCTTTGTATTTCTTTCTTTGGAACTTACAAAAGGTTCAACAACCAGAACACCTTTTTTAACAGGCTCCTCGGGCTCCCTTTTTAACCAAAAATACAATTACAGCTATTACATGATATTTTGCCAAATTCCTAACTTAAAAGCTAAGGAAATCTATCATTGGTGACTTACAAGGAGAATTTAGGCATTTAGGCAACAAAAATCTAATGAAAAATATCTCCAAGTGTCGGTTACAAATATCGGGAAGCACTCAGGACCACTTCGCAGGTGACAAGTGAGGTCTGCGAAATTTCGCAGGTGCACAAGAAGGGCTGCGAAATTTCTTCATAGCAACCAGCTGCTTCAACACCTTTGCAAAGTGGACTTCCATCATGTGGTGTTTGGCTTCCATCGCGGCGTGAAGCTTCAGGGGAACTCCATAGCACTGTGCAAAAAGGCTGCGAAATCACTTCGCAACAAAATGGTGATTTCGCAGCACTTTTCTGAAGCCTTCCTTCCTTCAGCTTGGAGCAGTTATCTTCCAAAGGCTATAACTTCCTCATTTCAGCTCCAAATTGCACACGGTTTGAAGCATTGGATTGTTGACTTCCTAAGTTTTCAAATGAGATATTGTATGTATAATTTGGACTCCAAGAAGTGCTCCAAAAGTGGCTGCAGTGACTGTCATCAAGAGTGCTCCATGGCTGATTTCTCTTTGCTTCCCCTTTGCATTTCCACTTTGCTTATGGAAAAAGAGCTTCAAGGCTTTGATTCTTCATGCCTCTGAGCCTCCCATTGCTTTCCAAGGATTCCATAAAACTCTCCTCAATCTCATAATGCTTCGGTGATCAAAATACTAATAAAAACACCAAAACTTACACAATTTGATTAGAATTCATTAAAAGGGGCCTTAACATGCTAATTGGGTTAAAAGGCACTAACTACTACTCAAAAGTGTTTAAAAGGATTAATTAGAAGCTATCAAATAGCACTTTTTGAGTAGTAATCAATAAGGTGTAGCTACCTTATGCTTCACCCCATACTTAGCTAGGAGAGTTTCAAAAGGTTTGTTGCAAAAATGAGGACCCCCATCACTAATTATGGCTTTGGGCACCCAAATCTTGAGAAGATGTTCTCCTTGAGGAACTTGAGAACCACTCGGTGGTCATTATGTTTGCATGAGACTGCCTCAACCCACTTAGAAACATAATCTACTCCCACCAAGATGTAAGAGTAGCCAAAATACATAGGAAAAGGTCCCATGAAGTCAATGCCCCAAACATAAAAAAGATCAACTATCAAAATGGGGTTCAAAGGCATCATGGTCCTACGTGTCAACTTCCTAAGGCTCTGGCATCGATCACAACTCTTGCACATGGTGTTGGCATCTTTGAAAAGTGATGGCCAACATAAACCCGATTGCAATACCCTCATGGTTGTCTTCTGAGAAGCAAAGTGGCCTCCACATGCATTTTCATGGCAATGACTAAGGATCCCCTGTTGCTCTTCTTCAGGAACGCACTTCCTTATTATATGATCCACACAATACTTGAATAGAAATGGATCTTCCCAATAGTAGGCATGAATTTTTGCAAAGAAATGTTTCTTATCTTGTGCTTTCCACTCACTTGGAACTTCTCCGGTGACCAGGTAGTTAGCAATGTGAGCGTACCAAGGGGCAACTTCCACCAACATGAGAGACTCCTCTGGAAAATCATCATTAATGGGCAAACCATGGAATTATGTGCAATAGCTAGCCTTGAAAGGTGGTCTGCTACCACATTCTCCACTCATTTCTTGTCTTTGACCTAGAGATTGAACTCTTGAAGTAAAAGAATCCATCTAATCAGCCTTGCTTTAGCATCTTGCTTAGTCAATAAATGCTTCAAAGCATAGTGATCAATGAAAACCACAATGAAAGACCCCACCAAGTAAGCATGAAACTTGTCCAAGGCAAAAGCTATAGCTAACAATTCTTTCTCGGTGGGTGTGCAGTTTCTTTGCACCTCATTTAATGTCTTGCTCGCATAGTAGATCACATAGGGTTTTCCATCTTCTCTTTTCCCAAGAATAGCTCTTATAGCAAAGTCACTAGCATCACACATTACCTCAAAGGGTAGTTGCCAATTGGGAGCCCTCACTATTGGTGTGGTTGTCAGAAATAGCTTCAATTCTTCAAAACTCCTTTGGCATCTATCATCCCATATGAATTTAGCATCCTTCACCAATAGTTCACAAAGAGGCCTTGCAAGCTTAGAGAAATCCTTGATAAACCTCCTATAGAACTCGGCATGGCCAAGGAATTGCCTTACTCATTTGACATTTGTTGAAGATGGCAACTTAACAATGAGTTCAACCTTTATTTTGTCAACTTCAATGTCTTCCTCGGAGATAATGTGCCCAAGGACAATCCCTTGGTGTACCATGAAATGTCATTTCTCCCAGTTAAGCACTAAGTTTTTCTCAATGCATCGGTTCATAACAACTTCTAAGTTGACCAAGAATTCATCAAATGTACTTCCATATATGGTGCTATCATCCATAAAGACTTCCATAATACGCTCCACCATATCACTGAAAATACTTAATATGCATCTTTGAAAAGTTGCGGGTGCATTGCATAAGCCAAAAGGCATTCTTCTGTATGCATAGGTGCCAAATGGGCACATGAAAGTGGTCTTCTTCTGGTCTTCAACATCAATTTCTAGCTTAAAGTACCCGGAGTAGCCATCTAAGAAACAATAGAAAGGATACCCAGAGACCCTCTCAAGAACCTGAGCAATAAAGGACAACGGGAAATGACCTTTCCTTGTCACCGCATTCAACCTCCTATAATCGATACACACCTTCCAACCTGTAGTGAGGCGTGTAGAGACCTCTTCTCCCTTATCATTTTGCACCACCGTGATCCCAGACTTCTTTGGCATAACTTGAGTAGGACTCACCCATGGGCTATCTGATATGAGGTAAATAATACCGGCTTGAAGTAGCTTAAGAACTTCAGCTCGCACCAGCTCTTGCATGTGAGGGTTCAACCTTCGCTGAGGTTGACGAACTGGCTTAGCTTCATCTTCCATGTAAATATGATGGGTGCAGACTAAAGGGTTGATCCCTTTCAAATCAGACATTTTCCACCCTATTGCCTTTTTACATTTTCTAAGGACTTTAAGTAGACATTCCTCCTGATGAATGGTAAGAGCTGAAGATATAATAACAGGGCACTTCTTATCTTCTTCCAAGTATGTATACTTCAACTCCGTGGGTAATGGCTTAAGAATAAGCTTTGGGGGCTCCTCCTTAGCAGCTCTTTGTGTATCATCCTCATTGAATAAGGGTAGAATTTCTTCTCTCCTCCTCCAAGGGGATAGGGTAGCAAGCAAATCAGAGGGTTCACGTAACCCTTCATCGAGATCCCCAAATCCTCTTGCATTCTTTGATCACAATGCTCCTCCACTAAAGTGTCAAGCATGCACACTTCCTTTGGGCCTTCTTTTTTTTTCGGATGGATATGCTTCTTGTACAAATGGAAGATGTTGAGCTCTAATGTCATGTTGCCAAATGTGAGTTGCATGACTCCATTCCTACAATTGATGATTGCATTGGATGTAGCTAGGAATGGTCTTCCAAGTATAATAGGAACATAATTAGTTCCTTTGACAACTGGATCTGTATCAAGAACAACAAAATCCACTGGATGGTAGAATTTGTCAACTTGAACCAAGACATCTTCGATCATCCCTCTTGGAATCTTTACTGATCTATCTGCCAGAGATAGAGTGATGGATGTTGGCTTCAACTCTCCAAGTCCCAACTACTTGTAGACAGAGTAGGGTAGCAAATTCACTCTTGCTCCTAAGTCCAACAAAGTTTTTTCCATGCAAGTCCCTCCAATACTCACTGAGATGGTAGGACAACCCGGATCTTTGTACTTCACTGGAGACTTGCACTGTATTATGGCACTTACTTGCTTAGTTAAGAAGGCTTTCTTGTTCACATTCAACCCTCTCTTTACAATGCACAAGTCCTTCAAGAATTTTGCATATGTCGGCACTTGTTTGATCATGTCTAGTAAAGGGATATTGACTTTCACTTGCCTTAACACTTCAAAAATATCTGATGCATTATTGGTTCCCTTTTTGCCATGCAAAGCTTAGGAGAAAGGTGGAGGCATGTGTTTCTTCACCATATATTCCTTGATGACTATCCTCTCAGGTTCTTCATCCACACTAGAATCATGGTCATCTTTCTTTGTACTTTTCTCTTTTCTCTTTCCTTTATTTTCCTTACTTTTTTCTTTTTCTGCTACACTCTCGTCATCATGCTTTAGCTTGGATGTGGGCTGATCAACCTCTTTACCACTTCTTAAGGTGATGATTGCTTTGACTTCTCTCACCTTTGAAGATTCTCCCTCTCGAGCCTCCACTTCATGAATACCCTTGGGATTTTGATGAGGTTGAGAAGGAAACTTTCCTTTCTCTTACACTGTGTTGAGGTTGGTAAGTCTTGAGATTGAGTATTGGACATTGTCTATTTTCTGAGACAGATCATTTTGCATCCCATCCATTCTTTTGTTCAATGTATTCTCCACACTGTCAATTCTCTAATTTAGTTGAGCATTGATGGAGTTCTGATCTCCCACAAAGTCTCCCACAATCTTGCTAAGGTTCACAATAGCTTGTTCAAGATTCAAGGCTTGCTGAGGTGCTTGAGCAGGTTGTGTGTACTGAGGTGGCTTTGGTTTCCAATAGAAATTTGGGTGGTTCCTCCAATTCGAATTGTAGGTGTTGCCATATGAAGCATTGTTATTGGGCTTGAATTGACCAATAACATTTGCTTGATCACCAAACATCTCTCTCACTGCTGGAATTGTAGGACACTCCTCCACCAATCATAAGATTGACAAATGGAACAAGGCATAACTTGCACTGATGTCTCAGAAATGGCTTGCACTCCTTGTATCTTCTTCATTTCTAGCTCTTCCAATCTCCTTGCCATAGCTGCAACCTTTGCTTTCATGTCAATGTCTTCATTCAAAACATACATCCCACCCTTAGCATTAGGTTGAGACTTCATTCTTCCCACCTCTCTAGCATTTGGTTTATCCCATCCTCTTGAAACTTCAGCCACATAACTCAAAAAGTCCATGGCTTCCTCCGGATTCTTACTCATGAAGTCTCCTCCACACATAGTTTCTAGGAGTTGCTTCATTGCAAAAGACATACCATCGTAAAAATAGCTCACTAAGAGCCATGTGTCAAAGCCATGGTGAGGACAAGCATTAATAGCTTCCATGTACCTTTCCCAACACTCATAGAATTTCTCATTCTCTTTAGCTAAGAAGTTCAAAATTTGCATTTTCAAACCATTGGTCCTATGAATAGGGAAGAACTTCTTGAGAAACTCGACTTGCACATCAGTCCAAGTCTGAATACTCCTTGGCCTCGGAGAATTAAGCTAAATCTTAGCCTTGTCCTTTAAGGTAAAAGGAAATAACTTGAGCCTCATCAAGTCAATCGAAGTTCCTCCTTCTTGGAATGTATTACAAACCTCCTCGAATTCCTTAATATGCGAGTAGGGATTCTCACTTTCGATCCCATGGAAAGTAGGTAGGAGTGGCACAATGTGAGGTCGGATTACTAGCTGCTTAGTGGGAGGCACTATGCATGACAGTGCACTCATATGAGGTAGATGCATGTAGTCCCTCATGGATTAGTATGCATTGAAATTATCCTCTTGACCATGTTGGTTATTCTGATCTTCAGGTGGAACATCCATGATGTTCAAGCACATTTCCAACTCAGTTTCTCAAGGAGTTTCAATCTTCACAAGTCTTCTCTCAATATCTCTTATCCAATAGGGCATGCACAACTAGAGATCACTAAAACAAAAACAAAGAAAATAAAAGAAAAATAATACTAGGAAAAAGTTAAGGTTAACTAAAAACTAAATAAAAGATAAACTAAAATATAAACAAAAAAAAAGAATTAGTAAAAGAAAAATCACCAAACTGGTGATGAAGATCACAAGTATTCACCAAAAGTCATGTCAATGTACTTTGGCACCATCCCCAGCAGTGACGCCATTTGATTCATCCCCATTGCAGTCATGTCATTCGATTCTAGCTCAGACGGGTGTTATCAACAAAATTTATAAAACCTAAATCACCTCACACTAGGGTAGCATAACTAACATAGTATAGTGGCTCTAGGATTGTCCACAGGGATTGGTTTTCATCGTATAGTTGACATTAGTGAAGGAAATAAAATGGTGTTTTCCTTATAAAAATTAGCTTTTAAAGAAAATGGAATTGTGGTTGCAAAGAGTGGTTTTTAGTTAAGCAAAAAATGATAAGTGCAGTTAACTATGAAGAAAAAGTCTCTTGGAGCTTTAGGTCACTAGGATTGAGTTCCTTAGGCAAAGGGGGAGATTTTGGATCTTTTCCTCGTGTTGGGGATAATAACATAAAAGATGGTTATCTCCCGAAGCGGTTTTATATTTAGCAATTAAGATTTGATCCAAAAGGTTCATGAAAAATAATAGTTGCTTCCCATTAATGGCTTTCAACACTAAAGATTCTCACCTTGAACCACCTTCCAATGGCTCGTAAATGATAACTAATAAACATCCATGGATCTAGCAATAATCGTTCATAGAATCCGAAAAGCTTACCAAGTATTGGCCATTCAAAGTGCTTTTAAGGGATTTAAAGCTAAACCTTAAAATACAAACCATTAATGGTTAACAACTACTTTCATTTAAAGCAAGGACAACTCCCACCTTTGCATTCAAGTCCTTCACCTAACTTCCATCACTCCAAGAAACGTAAAACTTAGCCGCTCATCCCCTAAGAAATCATTCTCAGAGGTTCTTTGGCTAGAAAGAAAAGTGAAAACAAAAATGAGAAGGAAAGGCAGAGCAAAAAGCTCTCTATATTTCTTATTACGGGAATTTACAAGTGCTCAATCCATTCTATCCCCCTTTGTCTCTCCCCTTTTTATATAACCTACCTAAAAGATATATAAAAAGATATAAAAGAAAATATCTAGGTTGGTTACAAGGAGAAACTAGGAAATTACACAAAATATCTAAAGATAAAAATCTAACAGAGTCGGTGCACAAGAAGATTTCGCATACCATGCAAAATTTGGCATGGTGTGCGAAATCCTTTGCTGCCTCAAGTGGTTTCACATGGTGTGTGAAATTTCACAGAGCCATGCGAAAATGCTAGTTGTTGGATTTCTTCCTCTAGTTTTCTTCCTTGCATCTCTGATTGGCTTGGCAAAGGGCTATGAAGTGTTCCAAAGCTTGGATTCTTCATGTATTTGAGCTTTAACTTGCATTGCCATGGATTTCACCAAATTCTCCCTCATTCTTGGCTTCTTTCAATGATCGAATAGCTACCAAAAATAACCAAAACTTACCAAAAATTGATTAGTAACCCTTGCTAGGTTCCTTAATGTGCTAATTGAGTTACAAGGTATTAACTACTACTCAAAAGTATTTAAAACAGTTAGTTTCAAACTATAAAAGAGTACTTTTTGAGTAGTAATCACTGGCATATTATCCTAAGGTTGCTATTAAGAATCAGTGTTGGTCAAATGAATGGAGGCATTTGAAGGCTTCATTTCATGGTTACTTGGAACAAGTGAAAGTGGAACAGTGTCGATTCCATTTTATATATATGGCTAACATCTTGAATACAGATTCCAATACCCATGCTCAAAGCAGCTTTGGCACTAACCATTGGCCTCGCTTATTGACAGAAACTACCGATTTTAATGTCAAGACAAGTTTTGATGACATAGAGGATGACCCAAAAGAGGACCGACACCCCAAAAGATCAAAACATCTCTAGTTTTCGATACAACACACTTTCTTTACTCTCTTGTAAGGTATGCCTTCTCTCTTGTAAAATATTTATCAAAATTAGTCAAAGAAATATGTAATTCAATATAGCAATATACATGGTCTAAGTCATTTAAACTAATTGACATTCTCTCTTATTTTCTTTTCTCATGTTCTCTGTTTTTTTTTTTTTAATTTGTTTGCTTTCTTTAATTATCCCAAAATTTTAGGAAAGTTTAAGATCCCAAAAAAAAAAAAAATCTTGTTAAAAATATGTTAGGAATTCTTAAAAGCTTATCCTTGGAATGATTTATTGATAGGAAATGAGATATGTAGATATCAAAAGTCTTGACCGAAATTTAGAAGGCAAAAATGGAGTGCATTGTCTTGATTAACAATAGCTGAAATCCTTCCTAATTTTATGACTGTCGAGTTTAGTGTACCAAAACTTTTGAATTAATTTTTCTATTTAGGTTTTAAAAATTATCATATGTTTATTAAATTTCTTAATTATAGTGTAAGTCAAATTGGTGGCAGCATGAATTAATATTAATTTTTCTCTCACTTTGTTTTAAGTTTGAGCTTAATTAGGAATGAATTAATCAGACTTTTTTGTACCTTAATCAGACTTTTTTTTATATATTTTAGTTACAATATTCTTAATACTTTAATCACAATTTTCTACCTTTTCTATATTCTTCATATTCTAGTAACATTTTTTTTATACCTTAGTCATATTTCTCGCCCTCTAATAATAAATTTTTGTGTCTTATTACTTTAGTCATATTTTTTATATGCTAATAACATTTTTTATACCTTGGTCATAATTTTCGTGTTTTTGTACTTTGATCATATTTTTCATATGCGAATTATTTTCTTTCTATTTTTTTCTCGCAATCTTATCTGTACTTAGTTACATTCTTGGTATATGTGCCTATTTATTTTATGAAATAATTAAAATATCTGCTTTTGAACTTCTACAACTTTAAATAAAATTTAGAGATAAACTAGTTTAAAATATAATACATTAATTATCCTTTAGATTTTATCTAAATAAAATAAAATCTAATAAAAATAAAATAAAATAAATGACTTAATTTAATTTTAATTTATTATCATTTTAATTTTATCATTTTTAATTTGAAAGTGGTAGAAAAGACGCTAATGATGAACCAAAATGAGATACTATAAAAATAAATAAATAAATAAATAAAACAAAAAAAAAACAAAAAAACCTTTATTCCAATATCTTTAATATTTTTTTTTGTTGATTTTAATTTATAATTTTTTTGCATGAACTCTATGTGTTTTGAAAATTTTTCACAAATTCTATCAATAATGACTTGACTCATTAGTAAGTTATCTTTATCGCATGAGAAATTTACTAAAATAACTTAAATTCTTTACTTTTTGTTTCATATATATATATATATATATATATATATATATATGGTTGTAATTGAATATGTGAACTGAAATTGGATTAGTGGATGATCCCACATCTAATTGCTAGCCCATGGATGATGTATGTTTGGTTTCCATCCCTCGATTTTGACTAAACTTTAATCCATTTGTGTTAGTTTTTTATGTTTATCTTACTGGT
This sequence comes from Vitis x doaniana, assembly GCA_030345155.1. NCBI lineage: Eukaryota > Viridiplantae > Streptophyta > Magnoliopsida > Vitales > Vitaceae > Vitis > Vitis x doaniana. The sequence continues at coordinate 10,864,799 of CP128335.1, forward strand.
TTAGTGGTTAGTTACCACTATGTCTGTAAGTACCTTTTATTTTGGGTTCTGTTATTTGCTAATTTTGATCTTCTCATCACATTGTAGGAGTTATTTAAATATGGGCTATTTTCGAGTTTGTTATTCAATTTAGAAAAGTTGATTTTCTCCAGTTTCATTTCTCTTTTCCAATTTCCATTTTCTAACATTTGGTATCAGAGCCCCATCACAGGGGCCTGATTATTTAGAAGCAACGGTCTTCTACGTGTGTTCTACTTGAACGATGACGACAGAGAGTTCATTTGTCCAGCCAGTTGTTCCGAAATTTGATGGCTACTATGATCACTGGGCAATGCTAATGGAAAACTTCTTGCATTCCAAGGAGTGTTGGGGGCTTATGGAGAATGGAGTTCCTGCAGTGGCTGAAGGTGTTGTTCTCATATATGCACAGAGAAAGCACATTGAAGATCAATAGTTAAAGGATTTGAAGGCAAAGAACTATCTATTTCAAGCATTAGATCATTCTATCCTAGAGATAATTCTAAGCAAAAAGACTGCGAAGGATATCTAGGATTATATGAAGCAGAAATTTCAAGGCACAACATGAGTGAAGCGTGGAGATTTGCAAGCTTTGAGGAAGGAATTCGAAATTCTTCACATGAATCCAGGAGAAACTGTGAATGAATATTTCTCTCGCACTCTTGCCATTGCCAACAAAATGAAAGTCAATGGTGAGGATAAAGGAAATATTGCTATTGTTGAAAAGATTTTACGATCTATGACTTCCAAATTTGATTATGTTGTTTGTTCCATTGAAGAGTCTAAAGATTTAGACACTTTAACCATAAATGAGTTGTAGAGTAGTCTTCTTGTCCATGAACAATGCATGACCTCTCATGTGGTAGAAGAAGAACAGGCTTTGAAACTTACTCATGGAGATCACTCCGGAAGCAGAGGTCGTGGTCGTGGAAATTATAGAGGAAGAGGAAGAGGACGCAACAGAAGATCTTTTGATAAGGCTACCATGGAGTGCTATAATTGTCACAAGCTAGGACATTTTGCATGGTAATGTCCACACCGAGAGACAAGGGCTAACTATGTAGAGAATCAAGAGGAGATGTTGTTGATGGTGTATGTGGATCTAAACAAAACTAGTCGAGAAGATACGTGGTTTCTTGACTCTGGATGCAACAATCATATATGTGGCAAAAATGATTATTTTTCAAATTTTGATGGAACCTTTTGAGATTCGATGAAACTTGGGAATAACACGAGCATGTTTGTATTAGGAAAGGGGAATATAAGGTTGAAAGTGAATGAAATGACACAGATCATCACAGGAGTCTTTTATGTCCCTGAGTTAAAGAATAATTTGCTGAGTATTGGACAATTACAAGAAAAAGGGCTTACCATTCTATTTCAACATGGCAAGTGTAAGGTGTTGCATTCACAAAAAGGTTTGATTATGGATACCAAAATGTCTTCAAATCAGATGTTTATGTTGCATGCTCTATCCCAACCTATTTCATCTATTTGTTTTAACATAGTCACAAAAGACATTTTACAGCTTTGGCATTGTCGATATGGCCACTTGAGTTTTCAAGGTTTAAAAACTCTTCAACAAAGTAAGATGGTGAATGGATTACCATAATTTCAGCCTCTCTCTAAACTATGCAAAGATTGTTTGGTGGGAAAACAACACAGGTCTTCAATTCCAAAGAAAAACAACTAGCGAGCTGCTCAAATTCTACAGTTAGTGCATGTAGACATTTGTGGACCGATTAATCCAATCTCAAATAGCAAGAAAAGGTACTTGCTCACTTTCACTGATGATTTTAGTAGAAAAACATGGGTTTATTTTTTGGTAGAGAAATCAGAAGCCCTTGTTGTTTTCAAAAGTTTTAAGATTCATGTTGAGAAGGAAACAAGTTCATTTCTTAGAAGTTTGCGTACTGATCGAGGAGGCAAGTTCACATCCCAGGAATTTGCAAATTTTTGTGATGTTCATGGCATACGACAATAGTTAATAGCTGCATACACGCCACAATAGAATGGAGTTGCGGAACGTAAAAATAGAACCATTATGAATATGGTTCGTAGTATGCTATAGGCGAAAAAACTTCCCAAAACCTTTTGACCTGAAGTTGTAAATTGGACCGTTCATGTTTTGAATCAAAGTCCAACATTTGTAGTACAAAACAAAACTTCAGAAGAAGCTTGGGGTAAACTCAAACCTTCAGTTGACTATTTTAGAGTTTTTGGATGCATTTCACATGTTCATGTGCCTGACAGTAAAAGAACAAAGCTTGATGATAAGAGTTTTAGTTGTGTATTGTTGGGAGTTAGTGAAGAATCAAAGGCTTACAGACTCTATGACTCAATTTCACAAAAGATCATAATCAGTAGGGATGTTGTATTTGAAGAAGACAAGAATTGGGATTGGGATAAGAAGTATGAAGAAGCCATCGTGTGTGATCTGGAATGGGGTGATGATGGGGAAGAAACAACTGTGAATGAAAAAGAAAGTGACTCTAATTTTGATGTTGATATAGAAGAAGACACCAAAGAAAATAATGCTACTGCCGCAGCCGTTGAATCTGATGCTGCAGTTACTGCATTTGATTTATTAATTCAAAATAGAGACAACCCTTCCAATTCAAATGCAGCAAGAAATAGAAGACCACCTGGTTGGATGAGCGATTATGAAACAGGGGAAGGACTTTCTGAGGAAGAGCATGAAGTCCAACTTGCTATGTTTGCAGCTGTCGATCCAATTTATTTTGAAGAAGCTGTTAAAAGTGAGAAATGGAGAACAACTATGGATATAGAAATGGAAGCGATCAAGAAAAATGACACATGGGAGTTGAAAGATTTACCTAAGGGAGGAAAAAAAATGGAGTAAAGTGGGTTTAGAAGACTAAATTTAATGAAAATGGAGAAGTAGAAAAGCATAAAGCTCGACTTGTGGCAAAGGGTTGCACACAACAGTTTGGGGTAGATTATACTGAGGTTTTTGCATTTATGGCACCTATAGAAACAAATCGGTTGGTAGTTGCACTTGCAACTCAAAGAGGGTGGTCCATTTATCAGTTAGATGTGAAATCTGCATTCTTACATGGTGAGTTGAATGAAGAAGTCTTTGTCGAGCAGCCTTGTGGTTATGTGCAAAAAGGAAATGAGCAAAAGGTCTATAAGTTAAAGAAGGTACTCTATGGGCTCAAGCAAGCACCCCGTGCTTGGTACAATCGTATAGAAGCATATGTCATGAAGGAAGTTTTTGAAAAATGTGACTATGAGCATACATTGTTCATCAAAACTAACGAGGAAGGTAAAGTTCTTACCGTTAGTTTATATGTTGATGATCTAATCTTTGCTCGAAATGATGAATTAATGTTTGTTGAGTTTAAACATTCCATTAAGCATGAGTTTGATATGACTAATCTTGGTAAGATGAGATATTTTCTTGGACTTGAAGTCTTGCAAAAATCTGATGGTATCTTCATAAGTCAGAAAAAGTATGCTTTAGAGGTACTCAACATATTTGGAATGGATAAAAGTAACTCTATTTTTAATCCTATTGTTCCTGGTTGTAAGCTTGTGAAAGATAAAGGGGGAGTTAAGGTAGATAAGACTTACTACAAACAAGTAGTAGGGGGTCTCATGTACCTCACAGCTACTCGACCAGATCTAATGTTTGTAGTGAGTATTATTAGTAGGTATATGGAAAATCCTACTGAGCTACATTTACAGACAGCAAAAAGAGTGCTACGATATCTGAGAGGAACAATTGATTTTGTGATTTTCTATAGGAAGGGAGGAGATGATGAACTTGTTGCTTATACTGATAGGGATTATGCTGGAGATTTGGAAGATCGAAAGAGCACCTCAGGTTATGTTTTTTTATTAAGTTCAGGGGCAATCTCTTGGTCATCAAAAAAAAAAACCAGTAGTGAGTTTATCTACAACAGAAGCAGAATTCATTGCAGCAACTTCATGTGCTTGTCAGGCAGTATGGTTAAAAAGGGTGTTGGGAAAGCTAGATCAAAATCAAAGCAAGTCATGTGTTATTCAATGTGACAGTAGCTCTGCTATCAAACTTTCGAAGAATCCAGTAATGCATGGTCGAAGTAAGCACATAGATGCGCGTTTTCATTTTCTTTGAGACCTTACAAAGGATGGTTCTGTGGAATTAGTATATTGCAATACACAAGAGAAATTAGCTGATATAATGACTAAGCCACTCAAGTTGAATACCTTTGTCAAGTTGCGAGGAAAATTAGGATTTTGCTCTGAAACTAATGTAAACTGAAACTTGTAGTGTTCAGTTTAAGGGAGGAAATGTTAGTTTTTTATGTTTATCTTACTGGTTTAGTGGTTAGTTACCACTATGTCTGTAAGAACTTTTTATTTTGGGTTCTATTATTTGCTAATTTTGGTCTTCTCAGCACGTTGTAAGAGTTATTTAAATATGGGCTATTTTCACGTTTGTTTAGTCATTTTTATTTGCTCTGTAAGGCTATATATTAGCCAAGTTTGTTATTCAATTTAGAAAAGTTGATTTTCTCTAATTTCATCTGTACTCTTTTTCAATTTCTATTTTCTAACAATTTGTAGTTATATTCTATTTAATTTTATCAAATGGAAGGTGATTACTACTCAAAAAGTGTTATTTGATAGCTTGTGATTAACTCTTTTAAACACTTTTGAGTAGTAGTTATCACCTTTTAACCCAATTAACATGTTAAGGACCCTTGCAATCAATTCTAATCAAATTGTGTTAAGTTTTGGTGTTTTTGATAGCTGTTTGATCACCAAAGCAATCTGAGATTGAGGAGAGTTCTTTGGAATCCATGGCAAAGATGTCCGGACAGGGCGTCCGGACACACCATTGGAGAGTGGCGGAACATGGGTTGTAGCAAGGCTTGCTCACTTAGTCAATGATCCGGACAAACATATCCGGATAGGATATGCTATCATCCGGAGTGTGATGTTCACGAGTGCCGGATAGCATGGCGACACATGTCCTCTTGGGGAATCCGGATAGAGTTGAGCCGGATGGGTCCCTACACCTTATTCACGCAGACGATCCCCCTTGCGCAGCATAGCTCAGTCCACCCGGGGAAGAATTCCGTCCGCCGACATTTCACATCTGGAATTCCGTCCGCCGACATTTCACATTCGGATGTCTCACAGCCGGATGGGAGAGGAGGACGTTTCAACTTCCCTGGTCAGACATATCCAGATCCTCTGACAGCGCTTACCCGGAGAGTTTCGCAACCATTTTTGCACAGTGCCGCGGTGTTTTCCTGAAGCTTCCTGATATTTCCAACCGACATTTTGAGATATTTTGGGATATTTTGCTATAGATATTTGAGGTCTAAATCCCCAAACTTTCCTTGTAATCCACCTATCATAGGATTCCTTAGTCTTTAAGTAAGAACAAGGGGTAAATAAACCCATATATATATAGTTTATAATCTTCTTTAAAAATACATTCTGGGGAGCTTGTTCTGAGAGACAACCTTTTGTATAAGTAATATATCTACAGAGCACTTGCTCTGCTTTTCATATATATTCTTGTTTTCTCGTTCTTTTTATTTTCTAGCCAAACAAGCTCTGAGGAAGTTTCCTCAGAGAATGAGTGGCTAGACTTTTAGTTCCTTGGAGCTAAGGTTGCAGGGAAAGGTTCCAAGTGCAAGAATTTATAGCTTTGTGGTTTCAGCCATTAATGAAGAGAAAGTGTGATCCTTTAATGATTTCTATGTTTTTAGTTAACTTAAAACACCTTCAAGTCACTTGAGCCAACACTTGGTAAGGCAAGTGATCTCCATCCATTGAGATGCACTTGTTTATCTCTTGCGAGCTTTTGGGAAGTGACTTGAAGGTAGGATTTTCTAGAATTGCCAACACTTGGTAAGCTTTTGGACTCCAAGGAGACATCCATTAGTTATCTCTTGCGAGCTTGAGAAAGAAAGTCCAAAGTTAAAGATCATCTTGAATGGCAAATGCTAGGTGAGAGGCACGAGCCATTGCAAGTTGCATCAGTGAGAGGGAATTAGAGCTGAAATCCATTAAAGGGATACATCTATACAACACCGGTTAGAGAATTGACTATATGTTAATTCTCTAATGCGAGGAAATGAACCAAATGACCGGAGCTCTGTTTTTGCATGAGGAATCTCCCCTGTGAACCCAAACCTCCAAGGAATGTTTTTCTTCATAAGTAATTTCTATTATTTTCTTTTTAGTTAGCTTAAAACCAAACTTTTTCCACCAAAGATTATGTTTTCTTTTAAAGCTAACCTTGAAATGAAAAGGCACCAATTCAGCTTTGAATTGATATCAGTTGTGAGTTGAAAACCCTTTCTAGTGAACAATCATAGAGCCACTATGCTATATTAGCTAAAGGTATCCTAATGCATGGTGATATAGGTTTATAAATTTTGTTGATTACTCTCTCAATCAAAGAGCACCAGCTTGACATGAATCAGCTGAGACACCAATTGGGAACGAATCAGAAAGAGAATCTCAAATTAAGAACAAACTATCAAATTCAAGAGGAGAAGAACATCTCAAATGAAAAACTTTCCATTCAAATATTTTAGTAGAGGTATACATCCCTACTCAATACAATGAGTTGAAGACAATTTTTGTATTGATTTTGCTAAACTAAAAGCTTTTTGAATTCATTGCTCAATTCACAAGTTAATTAGAGTGTATGTATCTTTGTGTATATATATACATATTTTAAATTCTCTAGTCACTTTGGCTATTTTGAAAACATGATTTATAAATTATATATTGTTAATATATGACTCCATATGTGATACAAACTTCCATTGATTATTTGTAATATATTCATCATGCATATAGTTATAGAATTGAAACCCCTTGTATATACATATATTCCATATCACAAAACTCAAGAATTCATTCACAAAAGTAAGACATCAATAAAAAGTGAATTCTTTTAATTTGTGGAGGACCTTGAGGTTTTATTAACCAATTAAGTAAAATTTAACCATAAAAAAGTCCTAAGGCTTATTACTTCTCATGATCAATCAAAAATCAAAGTTATTTCTAGGAAACATTTTTTTTCTTTTAAGTTATTGATTCGTCCCCAATTGGTGTACCTTTGATTCAGTCCTCAGACGGGAGTTATCAACAAAATTTATAAGCCTAATTCACCATATACTAAGGTAGCATAGCATAGTGGTTCTAGGATCGTCCACAGGGATGGGTTTTCATTTCACACGTGATATTAGTTTAAAGTACTAAAATGGTGGTTTTTCTTTTATGAGTTAGCTTTAAAAGAAAACATAAAGTTGGTTGAAAAGGGTTGGTTTTAAGCTAACCAAAAATAGTAACTGATATTAATTACAAAGAAAAGGTTTCTTGGAGTTTTAGGTCACTAGGTTCAGGTTCCTTATTCAAAAGGGGAGATTCCATATCTTTTCCTCGCATTGGGGATTTAACCTATAGTTATCCTCTCAATCGGTGTGTTACAGTTGCTTCCCATTAATGGTTTCAATACTAAATCCCTCTCACTGATGCATCTTGCAATGGCTCGTACCTCTCACCTAGCATTTGCCATTCAAGGTAATCCTTAACCTTGGATTACCCTTCAAAAGCTCGCAGGAGATAACTAATGAATGTCTCTAGGGAGTTCAAACGCTTACCAAGTGTTGGCTATTCTAGGTAATCCTACCTTTAAACCACCTCCCAAAGGCTCGTAAGAGATAACTAATGGATCTCTTGGATTGAGTCCGAAAAGCTGACCAAGTGTTGGCCCAGGTGATTATAAGGGATTTTAAGTTAATTAAAAATATAAAAACCATTAACGGGTCACAACTTCCTCTTCATTAAAAACGGAAACAAGGAAAACTCCCACTTTTGTATCCGGGTCCCTTACCTAGCTTCCTTCCATCCAAGAAACAAAAAGCCTAGCCACTCATCCTTTGAGAAAACATCCTCAGAGGTTGTTTGGCTAGCAAGAAAATACAAACAAAGTGAGTAGGTAAGGTAGAGCAAAGCTCTGTATATTTCTTACTAAAAAATGTACAAGTGATCATCAAGAATGTCTTCCGAGATTCTGAGATAGATATTACAAAAAGAGATATGTTAAGATATATAAAGAGATATATTTTTAACCCCTCAATTATATATCCTAAATATCTAAAAATATCTTCAGTTGATTACAAGGAGAGAATAGATAATTACACAAAATATCTTGAGGTAAAAATCTAATGGAGTCGGTGCAAAAATATATGAAGATTACATGAAGATTTCACAAGTCATATATGGAGTTGTGAAAATTTCACAAGAGGAAAAGGAGTTGCAAAATTTTCGCAATGCTGAAAAGGAGTTGCGAAATTTTCATAATGCTAAAAAAGAGTTGTGAAAATTTCGCAAGTGGTGAAAAGTGGCTACGAAATTTCCTTCTATCTTGCGAAAATTTCGCAAGTGGTTGCGAAATTCTTCAGTGCTAGATTCCTTCTCTGATTCTCTTCCTTGCACACTTGATTGATTTGGCAAAGGCTTTGAAGCTCTCCAAAACTTGGATTCTTCATGTAATTCAGCTTCAATCTTGCTTTGCCATGGATTATACCAAGTTCTTCCTCATTCTTGGCTTGTTTTAATGATCAAAAAGCTATCAAAAACATCAAAACTTGCCAAAAACTTATTAGTAACACTTGCAAGGGTCCTTAATGTGCCAATTGAGTTAAAAGGTAATAAATAGTACTCAAAAGTGTTTAAAAGAGTTTATAAGAAGCTATAAAATAGCACTTCTTGAGTAGTAATCAGTTATGATGGACTTTCCCTTTTTTGGATGATGTTAATTGTACTATGGTTCTAAGGTTAATTATTCACTATTTCTCAATCTCATGCAAATGTCAAATAACTCCAATACAACATTCTAATAATAGTTTCTCTTTTATTTAGGCATAGAGGTTGTTTGGTAAAACTTAATACTAATTATTTAATGACTTAAGTTGACTTTAAGTTAAATTATATTTAAGTTGTTGACTTAAAACTTATTATTTAATTCTTACTTTAAGTATTAAGGTTGTTTGATAAAATTAACTTAAAACTTATTCTAAATCATCATATTGATATATTTATCTTTATAAATTATAACTATTGTAAAGGAGGTCAAGTAATAGTAGAGGTTGTAGAGTAGCAAAAGAGATCGTGGAGGTAAGTAAGGTAAATGAGGGTAAAAATGTAAAATGAAGATGCAGACTTAAGAATAAGTTAATTATTTTTACTTATTACTTAAAGTTGTTTTTAACTTTTTAAGTCATACCATTAAGTTATTTTACCAAACATACCTAATCTACTTAATGATTTAAATCAAGTTATTAATTGTTTATCATACACCCACTTAGTATTCTTTGTTAGTGGGTTGCTTTCCAAGTTCCTCATGTCTCTCAATACCAAGTAGTAGGTCTTACAGTAGCTTCAATGTGCAAAGATCATAAGAATTCTCAAACCTTGATGAATTATTCTTAGATGTAGAAAGTTGTCATAAAGTAGTCTTGGTTCCAACAAATATTTTTATATATACTCTGTTTTTCTTATTGTTACATTTTAGTGTACTTGCTTGGGAGTAGTACATTACTGCATTATAGTGAATAGTATTCACCTAAATGGCTGTAGAAGGAGGGTGAAGTATTCTCGAATTGAGGTGTACAGATTTTGCCATGCTCTTTGACAGTTTCTAATAGTTATTGTTTTAATGGCTATGTGCTATGGAAGCTTTTATCTAACAAGGATGCATACAAGCAGTTCTTACTTTCACTCGATCAGGTTCAAATTAAAAAAAAATGTAAGTTGGAATGCTGCTTTCTGCAATCTAAGTTCACTGTGATCTAATTACTTAAGAATTTTTGAACACTGGTTTGCTATAGTTTGGTACACTATTCTTCTTGACTTAGGTTTTCATTTTCTTTTAGGTAGAACTATGCTGGCATGGGGAGATAACCTTTTCAAGGAGCTCAATGAGTTTGAGATGATAAGGAGGGAAGAGGAGGCGAGAACATACAATACAAGTGAGAGTGAAAGGTCTTATGGAGTGAAACTTAAAGCCATTTTCTTGATATTTAACTGAACTGAATCAAGAAGAGAATCCCTATACACCCGCACTGGTTGGGGCTAATGCCCATAGCTATTCTATTTTTTCTTGGCAACCAAACAACAGAGTTTTGTTCCTGTTATTGTTACTACTTCTACGTACTATTGTTTAGGTTCTTCTGGTTATGAGGATTGAATTTTTGGATGCCTGATAACCTGAGATAGGAGTGGCAAGAGGTTACTTCCTAAAAAGGTAACAACTACGGATGTCTAGAGAACTAATTTCTAATTCTGCAATAGTTTTCAATTTTTCCGTGGCTGACAAGTGAATGATTGTTGTTAGCTTGTCCATGTTCAAGAGCATTGTTGAATCCTCAAAGTTCTTTTTTTTTTTTTTTTTTTTCATTTTTTAGATTCAATTCTTTTTCCTAATATATCAATTGCACTACTATTAATTACCTTTTTTATGATTGTAGTGAATCTTTGCTTAAGATAAAGCATGCTTTTCACTCCATTACAGTCAATAGTTTGGTATTTTTGGTGGCTTCAATCGTTTCTGAAAGATAGTTTAAGTAACACCCAGAGAGGAGTGAATAGGTGTTTAAACCTTTTAGTCTAAAAAGTTAAATATTTTTTATTAATCCTTATGATTTAGGAGAGATTAAAAGCATTCAATACAAGAGTACAAGATTTTTTACATTGAAAGCCACCCATGGGATTAAAGACCTCTAATCATTAATCCACTATTCAAAGTACAATTATAGTTTTACCCGATGGAAGTTATCCCTAAGTACTCTTACTTCCCAACACCCACATTGCACTTTATGTTTGTAAGTTAGTACCATGTGTACTCCTAATGGATCTAACTTGTACTCTTGGTGAACCTAACCTTAGTGTGCCTAAGGGGATGTGGATCTCTTTTTCAACGCATCAAAAGATAAGAAAATAGTCTTTGAAAGTTTTGAGAATGAAAAAGAAAACTAGGTTTTCTCAATATTCACATAAAAAATTCAAAATCATTTGAGGCAGGGTATTTATAGGTCAAAGAATTTGGTAGATCATATCTAGACTTTCCCAAAATAAATCTCTTTGAAATTGGAAAAAACAAAGTCTCCAAAATTTTAGAGAATTTTGCCACAGGCACTTAAGCACCCTTAGAGTGCTTGAGCGCTCTCTTTGGTGCTTGAGCACTTGTAGAGATTTTGAAAACCATTTTAAAAATATTTTAGCTCAAAAATCATTGGTCCATTTTAAAATCATTGGTCCATACCATGCCTTAATTATATCACATTTGCCTTTTTCGAACCTTTCTATACTTACTTGTGCCATCCTGTTTGATCACACAATCTAGAAAGATCCTAAGTCTGAATGAATGGAACAATGTTAATCTTAAAATACATAACTTAATGTACTACAATCTCCCCTTTTGCTAATTTTTCACAAAATACTTATTAAAAATATAAACATCTAATACTCTCAAATGGAGTTTACAAATCTCATAATAACTTTAATCTAAACCAAAACATTCTTTACCATGCTAATGGTGATCGAACCACATCTAAAAGCAAGCAATCCTCCAACCACATCTCTTGCACCATGGCTTCCACACATTGCATGATATCCAAAGCCCCCACACCATACATGATACAACCATCCATTATTATTGTTATTATTTTCAATTCCCTATAGCACCCTAACCTATTACTCCAAGCCATCCATATACTGTATAATACTCCACCACTCTAACCACTCTTCCTACAAGATAGCCTTTGGGCTTTTTTTTTATATTTTATTTCCCTCCAAATTGCTGCCCCACCCACAGGCATATATTTTCACACTTCTAGAAATCACGCAACTTTTATTTATTATTATTTTTACATCCTATAATATGTACATTTTTCCCTCTTATTTAAGATCTATGGTTTATTTTTTATTTCTTTTATTTATTTTTAATTTCATTGTTGAGATTTATTCATTTGAATATTTAGAATTTCCCTACTTCCATCAATAATTCAAACTACTTCCATCAATAATATTATACAAAAGTGAAACTGAGATAAACAAAAGTTATAGCATAAGGTTTTCTGAGCATACCTCACATCAATTCTAGTAATGATTCAATCACATAATTGATAATTCCCAAAGGATTTGATGTATACTTTATGATATTGTGACAATATATTTTCATAAATATGTTAAAATCCTTGAATGATTTAAAAATGCATGAAGTAACCAATTCCTTGAAGAGTTAAAATGTTTGAATCAAATAATTATTTGAATTTAAAATGCATGAAGGAACCAATTCCTTGAATGATTAAAATGTTTGAAGCAATTATTGAAAAATCTAATATCACTTTCTAGATTAAATCATGATGATAATCTACTTAATCAAATTATGTCATTGTATAGATTAAATCAGAGGTTTTTTATTGTTGCAATCTCATTGAAACTTCTTAAGAGTTCATAAGAATGGTTAATTATCTAACAAAATAATTTAGAATGAATGATCTTGAAAAACCAAAATTTTGTGTTGACTTGTAGATTGAGTGTTTTTAATTGGCTTGTTAGTCTATCAATTGACATATATGGAGAAAATCTTGAAGTTTTTTCATATGGATAAATCTTACACATTTAACTCCTTCTGGTTGTTTGTTTACTTGAAGTAAACAAAGATCATCTAAAAGAAGAAATAAAGAACTACTTGGTCTAAAAAAACAATATCTTAGTGCAATTAATGGATTGATGTATCTTGCCAATTGTATGTGATCAAATGTAGAAATCTCTATCAAATTGTAAGTAAGATACACTTTTGCGCTTACTCAAAAATAATGGAAAGAGATGAAACTTGTACTATGATATCTTTATTAAACAACTTATATGAGTTTATTTTATTTGAAAGAATCGAAATCTTAGTTGCTTTGATATACGGATGTTAGATTACATTTCATTGAAATTTAAAAAACTATATCAAATTTTAAAATTATTTGCATCACTTTAATTTTCTTAAAGAAATCTTTACTTTATAAACATGTTTAACTATATTTAATTTCAATATTTTTACTCATACATATGGTAAATTCCTTAATAATTTTGAACATTTTTTTTTAATGATAAATGTATCATAATCATAAAACATTATTAGTTGCCCTTGTAAATACACAAATTAGACAAATAGTCTTAGAAGAGGAACAACTTGAAAAGTAACTCTTAAAGAGGTATATGTACCTAAAAAGTAAAGAGATCTCTATCAGTCATGTAAATATTGAGAGAAAGATACAATAAAATAATGTTGTCATATACAATATATCTTCTTTGTAGATGAAAGGAATGGTGAAGATTTCAAATCATGAATTGTGGAAGTACATTGATATGGAAATAATTGGCAAAATATGGAAAGAAGCAATTAAGGGAAAAACTAAATTTGTCAATAAAAGTATTACTACCTAAAGTCTGATTCTTAAAAATATAAGCTTAATTGGATACAAATGGACTTGAAGTTTAATATCTAAAGATATAAAGTCTATTGGATATAAATGATGCTTGAAGTCATAAAAACCATTTGATGCCAATGAGTTATTATACAAAAGTGAAAACAAAAGTTATAACATAAGGTTTTCTGAGCATACCTCACATCAATTCTAGTAATGATTTAATCATATAATTGGTAATTCCCAAAGGATTTGATATATACTTTATGATATCATGACAATATATTTTCATAAATATGTTAAAATCCTTAAAGGATTTAAAAATGGTTGAAGCAACCAATTCCTTGAAGAGTTCAAATTTTTGAAGCAAACAATCATTTGAATTACATGAAGCAACCAATTCCTTGAAGGATTAAAATGTTTGAAGCAATGATTGAAAAATCTGATATCACATTCCAAATCAAGTCATGATGATCATCTATTTAATCAAATTATGTCACTGTATAGATTAAACAGGAGGTTTCTCATTATAATTGCAATCTCATTGGAACTCCATAAGAGTTTATAAGAATAGTTATTTATCTAACAAAATAATTTAGCATGAATGATCTTGAAAAACCAAAATTTGTGTTGACCTATAGATTAAGTGTTTTTAAGTGGCTTGTTAGTCTATCAATTGACATATATGGATAAAGTCTTGAAGTTCTTTCTTATGGATAAATCATATGCATTTAACTCCCTTATGGTTATTTGTTTACTTGAAGTAAACAAAGATAAGTTTCATTTAAAAGAAGAAATAAAGAATTGCTTGGTCTAAAAATACTATATCTTAGTGCAGTTACAACATACATCACATTACTATATATATATATATATATATATATATATAGATAGATAGATAGATAGATAGATAGATAACTAAAGGACTAACAAATATTTAGAATTGGCATTGATATAATAGAATACAAGTGATGGATTGATATTGATATAATTTGCCCTCATCACTTGAGCAATTTGATCTATACAAGTTGATATAGCTATTGTAGTCTCATGATAAATTAATTTAATGGCTTGTGTTATTTATTGCCTCTTCTTCCCCTTGAAATAAAAGGTCTTCTACCTCAAAATCCCTTAACAATTGATTATTTCGTGTTGATAGATGATTCCAATTATGAAGGATATAACATGCAATAACAATGAATGATTGTCTACTTAATTGGCTTATAACAAGTTATCATCCTTAAGATTGGAAACTGTCTTTAAAACACCAAAGCATCCTTCAATAATATTATGAAAGGATGAATGTCTATAATTAAAAAGTTTTTTATACCTCATAGATTGATTACATCTACCCCGATATTCTTGTAAATGATATCATTCACCTCAATATGATGGTAGAAATCCAAATGTACAAGGATAACTAGAATCAATTAAATAGTATTTTTTCCTCACTAGGCTAAGGAAAATGGACTTTTGGTCTAGTTAATGCATCCAAAAGGTATGAACATCATTCGTTGTTTCTTTCCAACTAGCATATAAAAAAAAAAGTGAATATCATGTCAAAATCACATGTGCATATAACATTTTGTGTTATAACTATTTTTTCACCCTTGAAACTACTGTTTGTTAGTTAGAAAGCTAGAATTCATGCACTAATATAGGTGTCATCAATTGCACTAATATAGTCCTACAATAAAAAAATATCTATAATTATTAAGGAAAGAAAACAATTAAAAGGGAAGTTTTTTATTGTTTCAATCTTATTGGAACTCCTTAACAATTCAAAAGAATGGTTATCTAACAAAAGAATTTTGAATGAAAGATCTTGGAAAACCAAAATTTTGTCCTGACTTGCAAATCAAGTATTTTAAGTGGCTTGTTAATCTACTAGTTGACATATACGGAGAAAGCCTTGAAGTGCTTTCATATGGATAAATCAGACCTGTCTAACTCCTCTATGGTCATTTATTCACTTTAAGTAAACAAATATAGGTTTCATCTCAAAGAAAAAAATGAAGAATTACTTGGTCCAAAAGTATCATATCTCAATGTGATTAATGGAGATATATCATAAAAATCATGCATGATTAAATATAAAATGCTCTAACAAATTGCAAGCAAGATACAATTTTGCATTAACTTGAAGATAATGGAATGAGATCAACATGTATTATGATATCTTTATAATTGAACAACCGACATGAGTTTATTTTCTTCGAAAGGATTAGAATATTAGTTTATTTGATATGTGGATGTTGACTATCTTTCAAATCCCCATCAAACTTGATCTCAAATGGGATAAGCCTTTACCTATGGTGATACAAAGATATCATGGAGATTAATTAAGCGAATAATGATAGTCATCTCTTCAAATCATTCAAATATACTCACAATTCATGAAGTAAGTCATAAATATATATATGGCTAAGATTAGTGATCCAACATATTTGAGAAGTTATGTGGACTATCCTCCATAAAAAATAATTTGACTAAGTTACATGAAGATATTTCTATTTGCATTATATGAATTAAAGAAGATTTAGTCATGTCATAATTTAGCAGATCTATTCACAAAAGTGTTTCAACTACATTGGAATTAAAATACAACATTGGAATATGGTGATTAAGAGATTTACAATTGAAGTAATGAAAAAAACATAATCTTGTCTACATGAGAGGGAGAATATTGATATTGATATAGCATACTCTTTTTTCCTTCATCCAGCTTTTGTCCCATAGGGGTTTACTAACAATGTTTTTAACAATACAATTCTAATGATCAAATCATTTAAGGAATATCGCATTCTTTATCCTTTACAAGGGTTGTTCTCATTAGGGTTTTCCTAATAAAGTTTGAATATGACATATTCTTATGATTATTAAAGGAGTGTTATGAATAATGAAGTTTATTACAAAAGTTTGTTAGGATATGAAAACTTGTGCATTATCATTTTATTTCTAGTATAGATGATTATCTTAAATATTGTTATAAATCTCCTCTTAACTTTCAATTTCTTCTTCTTCTTTTTTTCAACAGACCTAATATATTTTGACTAGTTTTTAGTATTTTATTCAGAGGTAAATTGATTAATTATAAAGAAAAAAGTGAGAGCGATCATTTTGCTACCATCTTGAAATTTCTATTTAATAAATAGGAGATTATTCAATTGCTTGTAGTCTCAATTAATTTAAATTGATATTAATAATAAATTCAATGATAAAATAATTGAAGATTAATTTTATTTTATTTTAACTATTAGTTTTGTTATTATTTGATTTGTATTTAAATACTTAATGATTTTTTTTACATATTAATTTCAAATTGACGCCTAGTTTTATTGATATTACAACCAATTTTATGGATATTTCAACTTAACAGAATAAACACATATAATAAACAAATGACAAAATTGAGATTAATTTGGAAGATGGACAAAATTTCAATTTTTATTTTCTTCAATACTAATTTCAGCATACATGTAACTATACAAAATTTTGCAAAACTATTCTCAAATTTATCTTATTAAAAATATTCTTGAAGAGAAAATTCCAAAAATTGCTCTTTAAAATCTTCACAAAACCAAATATATCCTTAAGTTATTTGAAGTATAAGCAGTAGCTTTTTTACTATTAAGAAAAATTTTCCATAAAGTTATGAGTATAATTTCTAGCCAGCTATTTTTTTTTTTAAATCATTAAGAAATTTACAAAAAAGTTTCGAACATAAAAGGCAATTTTCTGGATGCCTCGTATGCACACAATAAAACCTTTTTTTTTTCAACCAATGCATGGAATTCTACAAGAGACCAAATTGAAGTCCTTCGTTCACTTGTATGATAGTTGTATCATTCATCCTCTGGCCTTATCCTTTTGACTTATGGGAAGACTATTATTGATATTAAATCTATTGTTTTTTTAGATGCATTGAGAGTGAAGGTGTGTTTTCACTTTTAAATTTTGGGTTATTTAATTAAAAAGGGCAAGATTATCTTTAAAGAAGAAATAACAATTTTGTGTCTCATTTCAAAAACGTTTTTTTTTTAGTTTTCATTTTATATTTTTTATTTTTGTGAAAACAAATTTATTTATTTATTTTTATTTTCTTAAAAATTCGGATGATTTAAAAAAATGAAAATAATTTTTAGAAAATGAAATTTGTAAAATATGTTTGGATATAACTTTTGCTAATGTAAGTAATGATGAAAAGAAATATAATTCAAAATTTTATATAATACACATATGTGTTATGAGACAAATTTTGATGTTTCTTTTTTTCTTTTTCTTTTTTTAACTCAATTTTCTAGAAAATAAAAATAGAAAAAAAACTATCCTAACATATTTTTTAACCTAATTTTTATTTTTAAATAAAAATACAAAACATTTTTTAATGTTAGAGTAATAACCAGATATAGTTTGTTTTATTTGTATCTATCTTATTGTTGTAACTATCATCCTTTAATCATGTAGTTAGCTGATTTTATGCTATTTCAAACTCTGTAATTCAGCTATATAAAGCTGCTCTTGTATTCATTATTAACACAGCAATATAATACAAACATTCATTCTCATATTATCTTTACATGGTATCAGAGCCCTCATTCTAATTTTCTGATCAATCATGACTTCTTCTCAAATGATCTCTTCAAATTCAATCTCTTCTTCTGCTCATCATACCTTCTCTGTCAAGCTTACTCCAAGAAATTATCTTGCTTGGAAAACTCAATTTAATCCTCTTCTTAATTACCAAAATCTGACTGGGTTTGTTAATGGTTCAACTGTTGCTCCATCGAAAACAATTAAAGATTCTTCTACTCCTCCTGTTGAGATTCCAAATCCAGAATATGAAACATGGTATAAAAAGAATCAGATGCTTCATTCCTGGATCTTTTCTTCTCTTTCAGAAGAGATATTTCCTTATGTTATTGGGTTATCTTCATCTTATGAAGTATGGCAGGCTCTCTCTCAAGCTTTTGGTTCAATTTCTCAAAACCGACAGCTGCAATTGCACATTGTACTCCAAGAATTGAAGAAAAACGATCTCTCTGTCTTAGCATATTTGCAACGTGCTAAAGCTCTAGCTGATGAGCTAAATGCGGTAGGTCGCCCTCTTGCCCCAGCAGAATTTAATGCAATAATTTATCACAATATTGGCAGTGAGTATCATGCCATTATCACTGCCTTAAATCTTCGTTCTAAACCAGTGTCATTTCATGAACTCCATGGTCAACTTATTGCTCATGAAATTTTACTTAAGAGCTCTACTGATCTTCCTTAAGCAAACATGGTGACTTGTCAATCTAATTCTGCTCCATTGCTTCCCACTCCATCTCAAAATAATAATCACAAGAAATCTTCAAACTGGAATGGAAATCAACCCTGTGGTCCTTGCCAAATCTGTGGCTATAGAAACCATACCGCTGATCGTTGTCGTTGTCGATATTCTCGTTACAACTCTCACAACCAAAATGCAACTCCTCATGCTAATTACTCTTCAACTGGTCATTCTCAAAATAATTGTGCAAGTTCTCAAGTTCCTATTGCCAACTACACTCATAGAGGTTCCACTATGCCATGGTATCCTGACACAGCAGCGAACTATCACATCACCCCTGATTTAGCCAATCTCAGCATTGCTCATGACTATAACGGACATGACCAGCTCCATGTTAGTAATGGACAAGGTTTGCAAATAACTCATACTGGTATCACATCCCTTCCTTCATCTTCTAGTTCTCTCTCTTTAAAAAATGTTCTCTGTGTTCCTCATATTGTCAAAAACTTACTTTCGGTTCAAAAATTTGCCACTGATAATTCCTGCTGCTTTGAATTTTGGCCCTCTTATTTTCTTATCAAGGATCAGGTGTCCAAGAAAATCCTCCTGTAGGGCCCAAGTGAAGATGGAGTGTACACTTTTCGCCCTAATGTCAAGCAAGAATTTACAGCTGAAGCACCAACCATGGACGAATGGCATGCTGCTTTGGGACATCCTCAACGGCGTATCGTGTCTAGTTTAATCAAGCAATTTCATTTACCTTGTTCCAGTAATTCTAGTTCTCTTTGTTCTTCTTACATTTTGGGCAAACATGCTAGACTATCTTTAGGATCAGTTCAACATAAAAGTACTGCTCCCTTTCAACTTATTTACTCTGATTTTTGGGGCCCTGCTCCTTTGTTGTCCAGTCTTGGCCATTGCTATGCTCTTATTTTCATTGATGATTATTCCCGTTACACATGGGTTTATTTGATTAAAAATAAAAAGTGATGTTTATTCTGTCTTTCTTCAATTTGACCAATTCATTCATCGTCAATTTAATCAGAAAATTTTTTGGCATTCCATTCGGATTGGGAGGGGAATACCGAAAACTAAACACCTATTTTAAACAAGCCGGCATTGTTCACAGACTTGCATGTCCTCATACTCATGAACAAAACGGTGTCGCAGAACGGAAAATTCGCCATCTTGTTGATACTAGTCTTGCACTTCTTGCTCATGCTAATTTACCACTACGGTATTGGAATTATTCATTTGAAATGAGTTGTTCTTCTATTAATAATTTGCTCACTCCAGTTCTTAATAATTCTTCCCCATACTTTGTTTTATTTCACAAACATCCTGATTATTCTACTCAAAAGCCTTTTGGGTGCACTATTTTTCCTCTATTACGTCCAAATAATAACCATAAGTTTGCATTTGGGAGCACTCCTTGTGTCTATCTTGGTCCAAGTCCCTCTCACTCGGGTAGTCGCTGTCTTAATTTATCAAATGATAGGGCCTATATTGCTAGGCATGCTGTTTTTAATCCTAGCCTCTTTTTGTATCATTCTCATATTGCAGCATCACAAGCTCCAAAGGACTCTTCAAATTTCCCGTGGCTTCACATTAAAATTGTACCTCCATCATCCATGGGTTCTGTTGGAAATTCAATCTTCCTTTATTTTCTACCACTAATCAATCTTCAAATAATTCCTTATTGTCAGCTCAGTTCCCACCTTTGACCACGCCACCCTCCTCTCACTCTCCTATCTCACAACAATCACCTTCATCAGATTCAACCACTGATCCTCCACTATCTCTTATTGTTGATCTCACCCATTATCCAGCTCAACTGAATGCTGCGTCTTCTACCTCAACCTCTCCTCCTCGAATTCACCCCATGCAGCTTCGTTCTTCCACCGTGCAAAAACGACATGCTTGTCTTTCCACCAAAGCTAAAAATTACCTTATCACAGAACCACAAACCTTCACTCAAGCCAAACCATATGCTGAATGGCATGATGCAATGCAAAGTGAAATTAATGCCTTGCTTCAGAATCACACATGGTTTCTTGTTCCTCGACCTCCAGCTGCCAATATCATTGGTAGTAAATGGGTTTATTGAATTAAAAAGAAAGCTAATGGAGAGATAGATCGATTTAAGGCTCGGCTCATTGTGAAGCGTTATCTTAAGGCTACTGTTGGTTTCGGTTTGTTCTTCTCCAAGCATTCCACTCTTGATTTGCAATGCTTCACTGATAGTGATTGGGGTGGTTGCCCCGATGATCGTCGATCAACAAATGGTTATGCAGTCTATCTGGGCAAAAATATTATTTCATGGACTTTGAAGAAACAACCAACCATTGCCCAGTCTTCCACCGAGAGTGAATATCGTGCTCTTGCTAACTCTACTGCTGAAATTATGTATAATACAAACATTCATTCTCATATTATCTTTACATTTAAATATTAAAAGGCAGTTTTCTAGACGCCTAATATGAATAAACTTTTTTTTTTCAACCCATGCATGGAATTCTACACACGTAGAGGCCAAATTGAAGTCCTTTGTTCACATGTATCACTCATCTTCTATCCTTTTCTTTTGACTTAATTATGTGAAGCCTATTAGTTTTTAGCTTATTTTCAAACCTATGTTTGGACTTCTATTCAAATAGGCGTGAATATTTGTAAAAGTAGGTGAGAATCTAAGACTATGTTTGGACTTTTGTACAAATAGGTGTGAATATTTACAAAAGTAGGTGAGAATGTAAAGGCTATGTTTGGATTCAAAAAATATTAAAAAGAATTATTTGTATTTAAGCATTTATGTACATGGAATAAGATGTGGAATTGATATCTTTTAGCTTTCGAGCATAGTAGGAGGAGCAAGCGTCTTGAATTATTAGCAAATTCTTTTTATCTTTTAATTTTTCAAACCTTTTTCTTGCGCCACTTGTGAGCATATCAAGTATACTCTAAAAATAAAGATTATGATCAATTCCTAGAAAATATTTAGGAAAGAAAAAATGTTAAAAAAAATAATTTTCTCATATTTTGTTTCACTATGAAAACTATACAAAAAAATAAAATATAACTAAAATTAGTTAGAAATTTATATATTTTAAAATTATTTAATCTTTACATAGAAGATGAAAAATAAGTTAAATAAATTTGAAGAAACACATAAAAAATAATTCATTAATTTTAAATCTATTTTTTATTTTATTTGAATTGTTTTCTTTCTACTTTTCCTTTTTGTTTTTTTTTCTCCGGTTTTTTTTCCTCAAAATTTCTATGAATCAAGCATAGCCTATACAAGTTGAGGAATGATGTAAAAAGGAGATATTATAATAAAGTATTTTTTTTTTACAAGTTTGTGTAATAATACATTTACACAAATATTTTTTTTAAAAAAAACAATTTATTATTTTATTTTTTAGTTTTAAAAAAAAAATAGAAAATCTGAAAATTTAAAAAGTAAAATTTAAAAAAAAAAAATCAATCTTGCTTTCACCTTCTAAATTTTGTTTCATTTCCTCAAGATTAAGTAAGATAAACTTGTTTTTCTTTTTATTTTTATCATTGCAGTTTTTAAGATTCAAACAAGATGGAGTCAATAATGACCTCCTTAATTTATGGTGCGTATCCATTTAATCCTATTTAGAAGAGTTAATGGGCTATTGTAATTTCAAAATTCAAGTGTTGTGATCCAAATCAGCATTTTTTAAAATTTTTCTCGCTTCTTTTATTACAATTAGTTGTCTAGATATTTTAGCTTCAAGGTCATGTATATACTACTTAATAATACTTGTATTACCTATGAGAAGGTATTAAATACATCCATGCTACCACATTAGTATGTTAATATAGTATAACTATCCATTCATATTTATCAAATCAAAACCTAAATAAGGAAGGAAAGAAAGTTAGTTGGATTCAAAGATAATTAATAAAAGCTTTAAATTATTAGAAAAATGAATTATAAAAATTATTTTTTAATAAAATAACTTAATTATCATTTTATTTATTTTCAATTAATTAATTCTTAATAAGATCCAAAATATTGATAAATTATTATACCACATTAGTAAGCATTATAATACCACATCAACGAGCTTAGAACAACAAAGATACTCAATATATTCTATTCTATTAATAATCAAATGCACTGTCAAATAATTTTCAATTTCACCATTTTATCATTTTTTTTTCCTTCAGGTTTTAGGTGATTGTGGATGTATACATAATTCTTATATTTTAATTTTAAAATTTCAAAACTCACGGTGATATGCCATTGACTGATTCGCTTAAATAATTTTTTTTCTCAAAAAAATAAAATAAAATAAAATAAAAAGGAAAGAAAACTGCAGAGAACTTAGCTTTGCCAAGGGGCCCATGTGTGCCCCATCACCCTCGACTTGGTGCCCATGACCTTTTTCCTTTGTTTCTCCTCATCACTTTCCTAATATCTGCAAATAAAAGGCATTCATTTTCTGCTTCGAATTTGTCATTCCTCTTTCTTACCTTTTCCTTGGAGTTTTTCATACATCAATGGGAAATGTGTTCTCAGTCTCAATCTCTACCAAGGACATCGCTGGTTGTTGTGATTGCACTGCTGCTCGAGCAAATTACATATGCAGGCTTGCAGAAAATCGGGTTACTTTGAGAACAGAGCTTCAAAAATTAAGGGAGCTGAAGAACGATGTGAATAGGAAGGTGGATGTGGCTGAGAGACAACAAATGAAGCGTCTGGATCAAGTACAAGGCTGGCTTTCCAGGGTGGAAGCCATGGAAACTGAAGTCGGTCAACTGATTGGAGATGGAGCGGAGACCATTGAGGAGAAACGATTACGTGGTTGTTGCCATCCCAAGCATTGCATCTCCAGCTACACGTTGGGAAAAAAGGTTGTCAGGAAGCTACAAGATATGGCTACTCTAATGAGCGAAGGACGTAATTTTGAGGTGGTGGCTGATATTGTACCTCCAGCTCCTGTGGAGGAAATACCCGGCCGACCCACTGTGGGCTTGGAATCAACATTTGACAAAGTTTGGAGGAGTCTCGAAGAAGAACATGTAGGGATGATCGGCTTATATGGGTTGGGGGGCGTTGGGAAGACCACCCTCTTGACACAAATCAACAATCATTTCCTTAAAACATCCCACAATTTTGATGTCGTAATTTGGGTAGTGGTTTCAAAAACTCCAAATCTAGGGCGGGTTCAAAACGAGATTTGGGAGAAGGTGGGATTCTGTGATGATAGATGGAAAAGCAAAAGCCGCCATGAGAAAGCCAAAGACATCTGGAGAGCCTTGAGCAAAAAGAGGTTTGTGATGTTGTTGGATGACATGTGGGAGCAAATGGATCTGTTAGAAGTGGGAATTCCACCTCCTGACCAACAAAATAAGTCCAAGTTGATATTCACCACTCGATCTCAGGACTTGTGCGGGCAAATGGGAGCTCACAAGAAGATCCAAGTGAAATCTTTGGCATGGAAGGATTCGTGGGATCTGTTTCAAAAATATGTGGGAAAGGACGCCCTTAATTCTGATCCAGAAATATCTGAGCTCGCTGAAATGGTTGCAAAAGAGTGTTGCGGTTTGCCACTGGCGATAATTACCATAGGGCGAGCCATGGCTTCTAAAGTGACACCCCAAGATTGGAAGCATGCAATTAGAGTACTACAAACATGTGCTTCAAATTTTCCAGGTATGGGGCACCGAGTGTACCCACTTTTGAAATACAGCTATGATAGTTTGCCCTCCAAAATAGTTCAATCTTGCTTCTTATATTGTTCTTTATTCCCAGAAGATTTTTTCATACTTAAGGAGCGTTTGATACATCAATGGAATTGTGATGGATTTTTAGATGAATTTGATGACACGGATGGATCCAGAAATGAGGGATTCAATATTATCAGTACTCTTGTTCATGCATGTCTACTTGAGGAATCTTCAAATACTAGATTTGTAAAATTTCATGATGTTGTACGTGATATGGCCTTGTGGATAACCAGTGAAATGGGGGAGATGAAGGGCAAGTTTTTGGTACAAACAAGTGCCGGTTTGACCCAAGCACCTGACTTTGTGAAATGGATGACAACGGAAAGGATTTCATTGATGAACAACCGAATTGAGAAGCTAACAGGATCACCCACTTGTCCCAATCTCTCGATACTTCTTCTAGATTTGAATAGTGATTTGCAGATGATAAGCAATGGTTTTTTCCGATTTATGCCCAATCTAAGAGTGTTGAGCTTATCAAACACCAAAATAGTTGAGTTACCATCAGATATTTCTAATTTGGTTTCATTGCAATATCTTGATTTATCTCATACAGAGATAAAGAAGTTGCCAATTGAGATGAAGAATCTTGTACAATTGAAGACTTTGAGATTGTGTGCATCTAAACTCTCTTCAATTCCACAAGGACTAATATCGAGTCTTTTAATGCTGCAAGGGGTTGGCATGTTCAATTGTGGACTTTATGATCAAGTAGCTGAAGAAGGCGTTGAATCATATGGCAATGAGTCCTTGATAGAGGAATTGGAGAGTTTGAAATACTTGACGGATTTAAGTGTCACCATAGCAAGTGCCTCTATGTTTAAGAGATTTTTAAGTTCCAGAAAGTTACCGAGTTGCACTCTAGGACTCAGCCTCAAGATGTTCAAAGGTTCAAGCTCACTCAACCTATCATCTCTTGAAAATATGAAGCATCTCGCTGGGCTTACGATGAAAGATTTGGATAGTTTGAGAGAGATTAAGTTTGATTGGGCAGGGAAAGGAAAGGAAAGGAAACAGTGGGGTATAGCAGTCTCAACCCGAAGGTCAAATGCTTCCATGGCCTTTGCGAAGTGGTCATCAATAGATGCCAGATGTTGAAGAATTTGACATGGCTTATTTTTGCCCCAAACCTCCTATATCTTACAATAGGACAATGTGATGAAATGGAAGAAGTGATAGGTAAAGGTGCAGAGGATGGAGGAAATCTGAGCCCATTCACAAAACTCATGCGGCTGGAGTTAAATGGTTTACCCCAACTGAAGAATGTGTACCGGAATCCCTTGCCCTTTCTTTACCTTGACAGAATTGAAGTAGTTGGGTGTCCAAAGCTGAAGAAGCTGCCACTCAACTCCAACAGTGCCAATCAAGGTAGAGTTGTGATGGTAGGAAAGCAAGAGTGGTGGAATGAGTTAGAATGGGAGGATGAAGCTACTCTAACTACTTTCCTTCCCAGTTTCAAAGCAATATAAGAACAAAGGGCTTAGGTATGATTCCAATTAAAATCAACCAAATATGATTGGAATGTATATTATTCTTTAATTCATTCTATAATTTATTTTTATTTTTTTGACATGTTTACTTGAAGTTCCATATCCAATTACGATGAGAAAATAAAAAATGATCCTATGCTTTGGCATCAATTAAATCTATGCTTTGCAAAATTATCAGGTTGATTACAAAAAAATGTTACACTCAATTTAAGTCTCAGTTATGCTTTTGGTTTTTTGGCTTTCCATTTCACTCCACTTTTGCTATTGAAATTAGAGGGGAAAAAATAATACAAATTTTTTTTTTTCATTTTCAATATGTTTAATATTTAAATACGATTTTTACCATTTTCTTTTCATATTTAAATATTGCATATATTTTGTTTAATAAATAAAAAATGTTAATAAATTTATTTAAAAATTAATAAATAATATTACAAATATTATTAATTTTTAATTATATGTATTTAAAATTATTTTTAATTTTAATAAAATAAGATTTAAAAAGCTAATAATTTTTAAAAAATATTTGAAAAAACTAAGATATTAAAAAGCTTTAATTTCTCAAATTTAAAATTTTTAAACATACAACCTAAACCTTTGGATACACTTTCTAGTTTTTGTTTTCAAAATAGAAACTTCTACATAAAAATGTGAAAACTCTCATATAAAACTTACCTTATCCCTTTAAAAATTATTTTAATTATTTAAAAAAAAAATTGAGGTAATAAAGAGATTTTAATATCTTAATTTTTTGAATCAATTTTAAAAGACCATTACAATCTTAATGCAAGTCTTTAAAGTCTATATTTTATATAAAAGATAATACTATTTTTTATTTTTAAAAATAGAAAACACAAAATATATTCAAAAGGACACAAAGTATGTACTTTTTGTACAAGATTCTCTAATTTTTATATAGAAATTATGCTACTTTCTATTTTTGAAAAAAAAAATCGAGAAGAGTATCCAAACAAAACCTTAATAATGCAAAATATTACAAAAACCAAGGAAAAATAAATCCATAAGAAAAGTTTATTATTGAATTAGGAAAACTAACATGTTTAAGGAATTATTTAATTAATAACATTAACCAATGTTTTAAATCCGGACTGGTCCGTTCCGGTCCGATCGCCGCTCAGAGGACATTCTGGCTCGTTTCCCCTCTTTGGACCTTCTACTAAGTAGATCGGCCTCGAACCAGTGTCCCGGAGAGAACTGCATGGGTCAACTCCACCACCTCTTTTTCTTTTTGGCAAAACGGCCCACATTTCCCTTGGCCTAGTGTCTACTCCTATGATGGAGTCTTCTTAGCAAAATAGAATAAAAAGTTATGCAATGAGCCCTATGGCCCAACCTAACAACCAATTAATTTGTAAGAGATGGAAAGAGTTTTATAAATCTATTCATGCTTCCTCTCACTCCCGATCTGGGATCAATGTGAAGAAATTTAAGGAAAACCTCAACTGTTTTTGTTGCAAGAAGGAGAGCTTGAACCATAGACCTCAAGATTCCCAATACAATATTATCCACTTTGCTACAACCATCCTTTCGTTGAAATTTAACAAGGAAAAACTATATAGGTTATTTTAAAAAATAATTATAATTATAAATATAAATACAAATATATATATATATATAAAAAATTACATAATACAATTTTTTTTTTGGATATGTTTAATATTTAAATATTGTATATATTTTGTTTAATAAATAAAAAATGTTAATACATCTATATAAAAATGAATAAATAATATTACAAATATTATTAATTTTTAATTATATGTATTTAAAATTATTTTTAATTTAAATAAAATATAAATTTTATATTTATGACATCATCGGTTCGACCACCGGTTTGACCAGTGAACCGTGTATCAATAACTTTTCCAGTTCAACATCCGGTCTAGTACTAAAAACATTGACATTAATTTGTTTCAAGAAAAAAAAAGAGAAATTCTCTACTGAAGTTTGATGATAAGATCATTTTGTTCATATTTTATCATCATTGACAAGTATAAATATCCTTTGAAAAATTATGTTGATATCTTTGACAAGTATAAATGTCCTTAGAAAAATTATGTTGGTATTAGCTTGTACATCGAGGATGTTTCAATATTGTCAATTAAAGAAACCACAAGGTCAGACTTTTTGCTATTACTATCCAAATAGCATATAAGTTTGAGTCATAAAAAAAAAGGGGGGGGGAAGGGGGGGGGGGGGGGGGGGGGGGGGGGGAGAGAGAGAGGGGGGCGGGCGCTAAAAAAGAAAGGAAAAAAGAGAGCAAAAAACAACAACAACAACCAATCACAATGGGTAGCAATATCAATAAATGAAGGGCTTTGAGAACTAATCGCTATACTTCTTTCCAGGCAACCATGAAATATATGTTTGTTTTTCTTTGAGCAACAAAATAATGGAAGTTGTCAACATAACATAGGTTTGATTAGTAGTTAACTTTCCTTTAAATTTTTCATTCTTCTTCCTATCATCCTTGGAATCTCTCACATACTAATAGAAAATGCATGCTCAGACCCAATCTCAACTAGCGACATCATTGGACACTATCGTTACTACACTATTGTCCAAGAAAAATATATAAGCTTGAAGAAAACAAATAAGATTTGAGAAGTACTGTTGCATGTGCTTGCTAAGTCATACATGTGGAAGTCAAGTTATATGCAAAAAGACCAAGTCTTGTTTGTTCTGTTTGAATGGTTCTTTTGTTTTGAAGATGTTATTTTTGTTGTTAAAGGTGAGAATGTGTAAGTCATTGCCTTTATTTCTTTGCTAGATTGTTCCTTATTTGTAAGGAACTTAATATTAGAATTATGGATATTTAAGTGTTTACCTCAATGGAATAAGACGTGAACTTTATATCTTATCAATTTTTTAGTTGTATTCTCAAGTGTTAGCAAGTTTCTTTATATCTTTTAATTTTCTTATCTTTTTCTTAACCCACTTACGAGCATATCAAGTATACTAAAAAAATTAAGCAAGTAGAGGAATGATTTAAAAAGGAAGATGGATTTAGTTGGATCTTAGAGGGTCTAGGGTTTAAGCTTTTGTTAGTAACATTTCTACCAGAATCTTTTATAAAACACAATTAATGTTTAAATATAAAATAAAAGAATTGTTTTTTATAGTATCTTTTGTCACGTGTTATTACACATTATGATAACACAATTAATGTTTGAATACGAATTAAAAGAATTAAAATTGGTTAAAATTTTTGGGCTTAATATTGGACCTCCATTATGAATTGATTTTCCTATTTTGCCTAAGCCTTGTTGTCTAGGATAAGGATGAAAAAAATAAAAAATAAAATATTTGGATCAAGACGAACATTCAAACATCCTTGTAGACATTTAAATGTTGGGACTTTCAAATTAGTTTCCTTCTTTTTTTCTAACTCAAAAATCTCCATTTTGAAATGTTTTAAAATTAAGAAACTCTTTATAATTGTTTGTTAAGAATTTTCTAATATAAAATAGTTTGTTCTATTGAAATTTTGTGAACTCCCAAAAACTCTAAAGAATATAATCATTCTTAAAGTTTGTAACTCCATCTTTTGAACTGTGGACCCCGCATTTCGGCTCATGCGTTTTCCACTCGATGGCGAACTCGATTTTTATTTGAAAAATGATTTTTATTGACTAAGCAAATGACTTGGAGTTGCCACTTATTTTTGTTTTATTTTTAAAGGGTAAACAAAATAAGAAAGAAAACCCTAAGTGTGACTCCTTATTTTGGAAAAGGTGGTCTATGAAAAACCAGATCGGGTTCGGGGGTTAGGTTACTTATCGGGAAGGTACAATAAAAAAAACCGTAGCACCCATCTAAATCCCTAAAGTCAAGTCTCTACTAATAAAATGAGGCAAGCATGGCAATTGATTAGTAAATCGGTGAATATTGAATGAAAATCACAACAAAATAACCGAATGAATATGAAAGGCAAAGAACGTACCTAAGTGATGACCTGATTTATTTCATAGGAAGCTAAAGTCAGTGAATAAACATAGGATGATTATGTGCATATCATGGAACAAAATAAATCAATCATGTATGGCAATCAAATCGATCAATCAATCAATCAATCATAAAATCCCATATGTCGGGCCCCCACCAAAGCCCATTTTATTTTTGCATGAATAAATTTCAATAACCCCATTATTCGGAATTACGAAATTAAATTCATGCTTATATAAAAATGTAAAAAATTAAGAAAATATTAAAAATCAAGGAGAATTTATAAAAAATGTTTGCTGAAAATAAATACAGCAACCAATTTTCTTTTTTAAAAAAAATATTTAAAGTCAAGAAATGAAGAAAGAAAAAGAAAATAATAATAATAATAATAAATAAATAAATAAATAAATAAAAATAAAAATAACAATAAAAATAAAGTAAACGATTCATGACAAGTGAAAAATGATAAGAATTGATTTTTAAAAAAATGGATTTATTTAAGATAAAGAAAGAAAATTTGAAGAATTAAAAACATTTGAAAAAATAGATTTTTTTGGAGAGTCTATTTTTGAAAATAATACATGGGAATATGAAGGTGAGACACGTGGGTTTCAGGAGTGGCCCACCAAAGGTGGCCATGCATGCCATGCTAGAAAGAGAGAATGGGTCCTAAAGGTGCCACAGATACATCCCAATGGATACCCATAGTCTAGGAGGATCGCCACCATCCCCCTTTTCAGTGTCCCAACACTGCACAATTGGGTTCTTCAACCCTTTTATCTGATCCAAAGTGAGGACCCTCGCTCCAC
Source organism: Vitis x doaniana (assembly GCA_030345155.1). Taxonomy (NCBI): domain Eukaryota; kingdom Viridiplantae; phylum Streptophyta; class Magnoliopsida; order Vitales; family Vitaceae; genus Vitis; species Vitis x doaniana. The sequence goes on from CP128335.1 coordinate 10,895,580, forward strand.
AAAGCTTATCTCTTTCAAATTCATAAGCCCGAAATGGTGTTTGATCAATTGATGAATCAATAGCCATAATTTCTTTTCCTTTTCTTTCTGCTATAACAACTCTGGAATCCCCTGAGTTAGCAACATATATAGTCCAACCACGAACCAATACTATTATTGCAGTTGTGCCACTCATGCTATCATCCAAACTATCAGCATGTAACTATGAATTTGAGGTCAAGAATGCAGCATGGCATCTCTTACTTTATTTCCTTTGAAAAGGGCATCCAAACCTGGAAGGACTCCATCATAGTCTTTTGCCATTGACGAAAATCTCCATGTGGTTTGAAGTTGTTGGTGGTTGGCTTGTTTAGCTCGAAACAATTTGTATCACTTCCGGCAGAAGCTTCTTCATCACCTGCATCTTGAGGTGCACTCACAACATCATGTAGAGGGACTGATTCTAGAGAATTCCAACGTAGATATCTCTCCTTCATTGGTTCTCTTGGTAACATATTGCTATTAGTCTTAGAAGTATGCATTTGTTTAGCTTGAAGGAATGTCTCTATCTCCAATGTTGGGTTATTTTCTACAGAACCCAGTTGAGCTTCTACTAGCTTTGTTTGCATCCGTTCATCAAGCCATGATTCAAAAAGATGGAGAATCAAACGATCATGATTAGCCCTCACTACAAGGAAAATGTCAAAAGATGACGTTTTTTAAACGTCAAGATAGATATAAGAGGACGCTTTTCAAAAGCATCATATTTTAGATTGTCATCTTATAAATTGCCATTTGTTGACGCTTTTTAGAAGCACCATATTATTTTCAGCTCAACAATGACACTCATAGTGAGTGTCATAATTTTAAACCTTGGCGCTTTTTAAGTGTCATCATATGTTTGTAATTTCATTCATTTCAATATTGACACTCGATAAAGTGTCATTGTACAGGTAGAAACAATATTGACACTCGTAATAAGTGTCATTGTACAGGTAGAAACAATATTGACACTCGTAATAAGTGTCATTGTATAGGTAGGAACAACATTGACACTCGTAATAAGTGTCATTATATGGTGTTCAGCGTTGACGCTTAAAAAAACGTCATTTTCTTGGATCCTTAACGTTGATGCTTATGAAAAGCATCATTTTATTGGTATCCTTAACCTTAACACTTATGAAAAACGTCATCTTTTGCCTTTATCTAATTACCATGATACTTTTAAAAAGCATCATATTCTCTCATTTGAAATTGTAATATGCCAGAAAAGGAAATTAATGTCCTAATTATGCCCTGTTTTATAAGTTTCCACAAACAATTAATTCAACAATAAAAAATTAATTTAAGAAACTACATAGACAAAAAGTAGCAATACTAGTAAAATTTACCTATTAACATCATACATAAGTAATTATGAATTTGTTTGGCATTAAATTAAGTTAAAGTTGTCTAATAAACTAGAAATTTTATAACTTCTTTAACATTGAGTTGTTCATGGTCCTTTGCTGCATCTAGTTCTACATCATTTTTCTTCAAAGTGCATAAAGATGGTTGCAACTCACTTTCTAGATGCTCAATCTGCAAAAATAATTGAAAGGGTTACATATTAGTATTGACAAATAGTTAATAAAACAACTTTGTAAATGAAATATGTCTATGCCAATTTTTTAAATTTCCAATATATATATATATATATATATTTCATTGCAATACATTTCAAAATATTGGAAGAAGTCAAGAAACCCCAATAATATTGTTATGCCAAATTTCGAAATACTTTTGACACTCTTGTTCTAATTTTAAGAAAATCAACAACAAACTATTACTGGTGCTTTCCCAAACGCAATATTTAATTTTATTTAACTTGGGCTAAATGCAATAATTAATTTTGTCCAACTCTTATTATCATTCATGTTCTAACCAAGAGTGAATGATGACTTGCAGCCACGGTTATCAAAATATGTTGTTAGTATATCAAACTTGGGTTGAATGCAATAATTGATTTTGTATAGCTCATTTTATAATTCATGTTGTAAAACTAATAATAACCCAAACATGTTACCTCAAAATTCTTTGGGCAAAATTTTGAACTGCTTCGGGGTGTCCTTCATGTCACTAATCATTTTCAGGTCTGAATAAGCAAAAACAGTAGTGATGTATTGAAGAGAATGACCTATGCCTTTCTGTACAACCTGAAGAATATATAATAAACAATTTAGCAACAAATTAGATTCTTAAAAGTTTGTTTAACATATTATATTCAAACTACTTATTAATTTCAAAGAAGATTGGTAGCCAAGGGCAATACAATAATTGAGATAAATAAAGTAGGAATGCTACTGAAGAGAAATTAATTTTAGCTATAACATTATTATTAAATTAATTTTTCAATCTGACATGTAATGAATCCATGAAGAATTATACATGGCTAACACTTTATTGATTAAAAGAATAAAATAACATCAAAGATAACAAAAAAAAAAAAAAAAGATCATATGGACAAAATGGTTCTTTTTATAAAAGTCATTAATAGGTTAAAAGTAAGATGACCTTGGTTACACTATTATGTCAAAATGACTAGTTCATTTCCTACAATTGTATTCAAGTTAAGGGGCTAGTATTCAAGTTGATATCCTACTCAAACAAGGAAGCTCTAGAGGCCCTATTTAGGGAGAAAAAAGTGTTATTTTTCCCATAGGCTAATTTGTAAGAAGTCTTAATCTAACTTCCTATTTATTTTATTTTATTTTTTATGCCAAAGAAAATAGAAGTACATGATATTATAGACTTTAAGCCCATTAGTTTAGTAGGAGGCCTTTACAAGTTTAGATTGAAGAAATTTATAAAGCAAGTGATCTCAAATACCCAAAAAGCTTTTGTAGAGGATAGACATATTCCTAATACATACACACACATGTAATAAGGCTAAAGACTTCACAAAAATGAGCTTCAAAATGCAAGAATTTTTGTACCAATGCAATACTAAGATTTCAATAAATCCAACTAACAAGAATGTGTAGAGGAAAGGATGAAAGGTTGTGACACCCACCATGTCTACTAAGCTTCATCCATCAATTTGCCAATTACACATCAATCGAAATGGAGCAACCATTGGATGATCCACATTCAAAAAACTGCCAACTAGGAGTACCAAGATATTTAAAAAATTATGACTAAGAATAAATCCATTATATATAGAAATAACATTCACAAAATATTCAATAGATCTTTAAAATAATAGGAAGTTATATTAGACTATAGGTCACAAGGGGTACCTTCAAGCATGAGTAATGATTAATTGAGTCATTAGCATAATCCAATCTGAGCGAACTTCATTAATCTCCATTTCACTAAATGATTTTCTTCCATCAAACTGAATTGGAGTAACATAAACCATTCATTAAGTTTAATTGACCACTCAAATGCCATAGTAAAATGACCAACCAAATGAATTGAATTGAGTACAAACCTTTGCTGTTAGTTGGTTTGGATTAGCAATGATTTCCTTCATGTATCTCATCACGTAATACCCACATTCCACACTACCCGGTTGTCTTGGGCACTATGATAAAAGTATCAACAATTACAACAAACAATAAAATGATATTCTTACTTCTTTAATATCTAGCCAATGATCATATTAATAACCATCCATTTCCTAATTTTGTGTAACAAAGTAAGTGGTCAAACAATATATTTTAATCTAAATGAATAAGTACTTACAACCACTTTGACCCAAGTTGGCTCCCTCTTTGATGTTTTCTGTTTCTGGTGGGTTGATTCTAATTGCCCTATAAAAAAAAATAATGTTCTTCAACCCCTATGCATTGTATTAAAATATGAGAAGATACACACTTACATGTTAACTATCTCCTTAAGATCATCACATGGTTGAGAAGCCATTGGATCAAGGTAATATGCGATCATTCTCTTCATCTCTAGTGCCACTAAGACCCAGTATAAACTAAATAAAAATGAAAAAAAAAAAACAAATGTGTTAACATATTATCCATAAATTAATACATCACAAACTAACTTACATACACCATATTGATATTTGGGGTAAAAGGTTACTCTGGATTGTATGGAATAAACATATATTCAGCATGCTTTGTATTCCTTAGTCGATCTGCAATAACTCTTGACCTGTTTTCCTTGCTTCCCTCTCTCATTCCATCTTTCGAAACCAATACTGGGTTGACAAAAACATTTCGTTCAACTTGCTTTGCATCAATCAACTTTCTATGCAAGAGCCTAGTTAAACCTCACATAACAAATTATCAACAATCAATATAGGTCATTAGTAAATAATTTTTTACCTCAAAAGAGTGTGAAGAGTCATTCAAAAATTATAAAATCCCTCACCAGATGTAGTATAAGATACAATTGGATGATACTTCTTTTGATGATATAATCATGTCCATATCTTCTTTCATTAGGAAGGTCTTGAAACTCTCACCAAAAACATCATTTGGGAAATCTATAGGTTGTGCTCTCGAGGTTGCAAGCATAAGGCCAACCAATGCCTCAAAATTCTTGACATCTTGTGGTTTTTCACTTTTGGATTTCACTTCAACTTCATTTACTGTTTCTTTCTTTCCTTTCTTAGATGCCTGTATAATTAAGAACCATGGTACAAATCAAATTAAGTAGTTAATTGAATATATATATATATATATATATATATATATATATATATGGGGTTATAATAAAGCTTGGCAATTGAATTTACATACCAAGACGGGAGTATGGATGCTAACCAAATTAGCTAGCCACAAAACTTGGTAACCAATTGCAGCCCCAACAGTAGTAGTTTGTCCAGGAATAGGAATGGGAAGTGGTGCACTTGCATCATAAGGAACATCAACAACTACTAGATAGTTGGGACCACATTCAAATATAATTGTTCCGCCACCCACTTTATTTTCCTTTGTCCCCATGGCCAGCTCACATTTTCTAACCTATAAAATCAAGTTATATTATTAGATATGAGCCATTATTTCCCTATTCCATACCTTCAACTCTACATCTTCAAATTAACACTAGTGAAGATTAAAAGCCATCTACAAGGTACATGCAAAAATTTGAAATATGAAGTAAGTGAAATAACATTGAAAATTTTGAAATGATACATGCCAATTATTATGTGGTAATATAAAGAATAGTTATTCTTAAAATAAAAGATGCTAGTAATGCATAATAAATCAAAATAATTATCAAATTATTAAACAGTTTCGTAATATATGAAATAAAAATCCCATAGGATCCAATTATGTAGCCAGCATAATTATATTATCTTTTTTGTGAAAGCAGAAAATGGTAAAATAATATTTTGAGGACTGCTTGATTTTCTTATATTGCAACACATAAAAAAAAAAAAAAGACCATGTATGCTACCACCAACAAGTGAATTCAATTTAAACAACAAAATTTGCATAAATTATGTCTCCTATTGGACCAAACTCTATCACCAAATTAACTTTAATTAGATAAATACCTTGCTTTGGGGTTCTATTGGCATTGGTGGGGTTGCATCTTCAACTCTACGGATTGGCTTCTCTACTACTTCTGGTAGGAAAAGTTGTTTTGTTTCATGTTCGAACTACTAACATCTGAATGGGGAGTGACAACTCCTACTTGAGAGAGTTTTGCTAGCACTTCTGCCTGAAATCTTCTCTGTTCTTCTTGAGATGTTGCTATAAAATCCCTAACAGCATGATTTGTAGCAGTATTAAAATACTGACGAGATGTGTGATGCTTCCCTTTAGCCCTAACTCGACCACTATACTCAGGAGTACCCAATGCTTCTACAAGTATATCATTACTCCCATTGACACTTCTACCATTCTCTTCAGACTCTTTCAATAGCTTGTCCTTAAAAACAAATGTTTATTATCAAGTTCAATTACAAATTTGTTATCATAAATAAGCTATTATAAATAAATGAAATTATGGTTTGAAAATGTCTACTTACTATTTTCTCAATCACTGGTATGGCCACTTCATCAAAGGTGTCATCCTTTTTTTCCCTTGCTTTCTTCCACAATATGCTTTGATCAATAGTTTCAATTAACCCACTTGCAACCATCTTTTAATAGTGGACAATGTATAATGTAATGAGCATATAACTCTAGTATGTATTATGTATAAAAAAAAATCAGAAACTATAAATTAGTATAAGCGTACCATCTCTTCCTCAAGACCAGCATATCCTTTCCTACTTAGATGGTGATTATAAATGTGTTTTTTTCTTATTTCTTTTTGAACTTCTCAATAGTCTTATAAATTTAAAAATGTATAATTAATAAATGTAAATAAGAGGTATGCAAAGAGTTGTAATTTTACCTTAAAGTTCTCAGACAATCTATCTTTGACAAACATTGTCCAGTCTTCATCCCGAATAAAAGCATATTTAATTGGTGGTCTTTTGAGGAGCTCTAATTGGTTTTTGAAAGGAAGAATATACTTCACAATTAGCATGCTCTTAAATGATCGAAAGCACTTTCCAATTGTTAGCATACAATTCCTCCTGCTTTTTTGATTTATTGAAAAAGAAGCCTACACATTAATATCATACTTATTAGCAACTTCATATGGTTAGGAATGATAGATGTTTTGCATAAAGCTAATGTAGTTAAAAAAGGGTTACCTCAATGCAGTCCCATAACTTATCTTTCAACTCTTTAGGTACAACATGCCAAGTTTTATATGTTATTGGCACCATAGTGCGTGCTAATATGCCTAAGTAGCTTGTTAGATGAACAGCTGATTCACCTATAAAAATGCCATCAAGATTGTACTTAATCGACAACTTGATCCCTTTGCTTCTATTTCTGATAAGCATTGACTTCCATGTCATTCCTCTGTGCTTCTTTTTTGTGGGTTTTTCTTCTTCCTTTGCATCCATTCTTGTAAAAAAAAAAAAAAAAAAAAAAGACAGTTAGCAAAAACAAAACTAATCAAGATTAGTTAAAATAATATTAGATATAACCTTCTCATAGAAGAGTTGTAAAAAGAAAATTTCAGACAAAGCAATTCCTAGTCATTGCACAATGAAATACAACCAATGTATAATTCTACTAATAAAAAAATAACAGCCAAATAGCATCAACTTAGACAACTCCAAGGGCCTATATATAAGAGGGTTAATTCTACCATGGGAATTTCCTATAACAATCAACATGAAAGGAGCATGTGGTTTGTATAGGTTCATTTGGTCCACATGAATTGTTGAAGGTTTTTGGACTATTGATTTGTGGATTAAGTTTGGACAACACAACATGGATACTCATTATAAAAATAAAAATAAAAAAATAAAAAAAAAATCTAAATTTTAGTTTTTACATTTTCCAAAAGACCATATACCCTTTATTTTTTGTATTCACCACACATACCCTACAAAGTGTAATTAGTAGTCATCACCTACATGTCTTGCTTTTACTAATGTTATACCTCTAATAAGAGTAAAAATGAATTCTAAGTCATCAAAACAACAATACATAAAAGGTTACTAATTCCTACATTTCTCTAAATCAAATTAATATTCATAACCAAATTTTATTATAAATTTAATATCCATGGTAATAAACTGCAAGAATTGTAGTGGGCCTAGAGAGAGACTTTAGCAACACCATTTGATAGTTTAAAATATCCAAAAATTCACTATGAATATGTTTAAAATTTCTTCATGATAATTTTGTTTCAAAATAAATCAACTCAATGTTCTGCAGAAAAAAAAAAAAAAAACATAAAGAATAAAAGTTACCTGTTTTGTGGGATCTGCAACCCATTCCACATACTTTATTCGTACATCATTATCAAAAGTTTACGATTCAGCTACATAGAGGATTTGTTTTCAATCCAAATCCCCTCACAGTCACCTCGCATACATATTGCATCTGAGTCATCCATTGCATCAAACGCTTCAACTTGTGGCAATGCCCTTATAAAGGGATGGTGTTCAATAAAATTGTCCACAAGGTCATCACCTCTCTCCTGATCCAAGAAATCTTTCTGAGGAGTTGACAAAACAACTGACCATCTTGGATCATGTTGGTTTTGCACATAAAATACTTGCTTAGCTTGGGATGCCAAAATGAAAGGATCTGATTTATGAGCAATTTTATTAAAGTCAACTAATGTAAACCCAAGGTCATAAACTTTTATGCCATTCCTATTGTCAACCCAATCACACTTGAAAACTGGTATCCTAAACATGGTATAATCAAGGTCCCAGATCTCGTTAATAATCCCATAAAAACAAAGCTCACCAAACATTAGATTTTGATCCTTAGCACTTGCAATTTGCAATGTTGAAGCTATAATACTAACTCCACTATTTTGGGTATCTCATAAGTCATCACGCTCCTTGGTATGGTATCAACACCCATTAATGACATATTCATGATATTTGGAGACATAATGGCTAGGACCATGAGCTATCCACTTAAGGGTTTCGGATATGGGTTCATTGTTACCAATTGCATCTTCAATTTGTAATTATAAATAATTGTTAGTACGTGTGTTCAACATTAATAAAAACAATAGTTCATTTTTTAGGACCACTCCAATACCTTTTTTTGCAACCAATAAGTAAAAGTTCGAAGGTGTTCATCTTGAAGCCATTTTTGTCTTTTAGATTGATGACGATTTTTCGATTTCAACCATTCCATGTGCTCTCTATGTAATTATTTAGAAGAAATTCATAGTTAATGTCAAAAAGTTATTCTAAGTATAACTGGTAAAGATTAAGTGGTATTAGTTCTTACTCAATATAAGGTTGGACGATAGTTGTATTCTCTAAAACATAATGATGTGCATGCAACCACAAATTGGAATCAACTGCCACAACTTGGCCTCCAAGTATGGGTGCCCTAACTTTTTGGTCAATGTTTGCACTAATAGAAATCCCGATTGCATCTATATTTGATAAGTACTCTGTACAAAATTCAATAGCTTCTTCGGCAATATAGCATTCAGCGATGCAACCTTCGAGGCAATTACGATTTTGCACATAACCTTTCAAAACTTTCATAAATCTTTCAAATGGGTACATCCATCTTAAGTAAACAGGTCCACAAAGTCTTATCTCTCTTACAAGATGCACAGTGAGATGAAGCATGATATCAAAGAAGGATGGTGGGAAGTACTTCTCAAGCAAGCATAATGTCACTACTACATCATTTTGTAACTTATCCAATGCAGCCACATCAACCACTTTACTACAAAGGGCATTGAAGAAAAAACTCAATCTACAAATAGCATGCCTTACGTGTTTCGACAAAACTAATCGTAATGACACTAGTAATAATTGTTGCATTAATGCATGATAGTCATGGGATTTAAGACCATAAAGCTTCAAGTCTTCCATTAACACAAGGTTTATCATGTTAGAGCAATAACCTTCAGGAACCTTCAATTGGGATAAAGTTTGACAAAAACCCTTCTTCTCCACTTTAGATAGTGTATAACATGCAGGCGGGAGATAAGTTCGATTTGATTCAAACCTTGGCCCTAATTCACACCTTAAGCCCATCTCCATAAGGTCTAGACGAGAATTAAGTCCATCATTTGTCTTACCTGGAATGTTGAGTAAGGTACCGATGATGCTTTCAGAAACATTTTTCTCTATGTGTATGACATCCAAGTTATGGCAAACATGTAGGTATTTCCAATACTCAAGATCAAAGAATATGGACTTCTTTGTCCAACAATTTGTAGTCTTTACATTCAACTTACCTCGAGTGATCTTATTTTTTCCCCACGAATTAAAAATGACATCAATTTTCCTTAGAATTTCCTCTCTGCTCAATGGTTGTGAAGTTGACCCAAACTCTTGCTCACCATTAAATGCCTTTTTTTGTTTCCTAAAAGGATGATTGCAAGGAAGAAAACGTCTGTGACCTGTATATGAGTTCTTTTTCCCATGCTTTAATCTATGAGAGTATGTATCTTCCCCACATATAGGACATGCGAAATATCCTTTAACTACGCAACCAGATAAGTTTCCATATGCAAGGAAATCATTAATTGTCCATAGTAGAACAGCTCTTAATGTAAAGAGCTCTTGCCGATGTGCATCATAAGATTCAACCCCTTCCTCCCACAATATTTTTAGGTCATCCAATAATGGTGCTAAATAAACATCAATGTCATTTCTAGGTTGTCGAGGACCTGATATTAACAAAGATAGCATCATAAACTTCCTTTTCATGCACAACCAAGGAGGAAGGTTATAAATGACCATTATAATAGGCCAACAACTGTGTCTGCTGCTCATTGAACTATGATGATTTATACCATCTGCTGAAATGGAAAGTCTACGGTTTCTAGGTTCTGAAGCAAAATCAGGCCATCTGTGATCAACTAGCTTCCATGATGGGGAGTCAGATGGATGTTGCATTTTTCCATCAAATTCTCTTTCTTGGGCATGCCATATGAGGTCTTTTGCAATTTTTCGGGACTGAAACAATCTTTTAAATTTAGGAATAGGAGGAAAATACCACATCACTTTTGTAGGGACTCCTTTCCTTTTTTTAGTTCTTGTTCTATCTAACTTCCACCTTGAAGTTCCACAAGTAGGACATGAAGATGCATCATTCAACTCATTCCTATACAGTATGCAATCATTAGGACAAGCATGTATTTTCTCAGATTCCATTCCCAATGTATTCAATGTTTTTTTAGCTTCATACATAGACAAGGGTAACTCATTGTTTAGAGGAAACATATCTCCAAGAATTCTTAAAAGCTCTGAAAAGCTTTTATCAGACCATCCATATTATGCTTTTAGGTTGTATAATGTGACTAATGCAGACAACTTTGTAAAGTTTCTACAACCAGGATATAAGGGTTTTTGAGCATCTTCAAGTAATGTTTGAAACAATTCTGGGTCATTCTTACAATCATCATGTGCAACTTGGACCATTTCTATTGTACTATCCACATCATTAAATTGAACCTTATCATGACGTTCTGCCCTATTAGTTGGTGGTCCACTAGGAGCAGCTTCTCCATGCCAATACCATGTATGGTAACTTTG